>PITA01004205.1:0-34155 GCA_004023965.1 Spilogale gracilis
TAATCATATATAAGGTCATCCCTGGAAAAACTCGGGGCTCTCAGCTGCTGACCGGTTTGGGGGTCAGGCTGTGAGTCCGAGCATGCCCGAATAAACCCTTTGCTTTTGCATGGAACTGGTCTCTCAGAGTCTTCCTTGATAGGTGCGGCGTTCTAAGGCTCCCAGCCGACTGCCCTCTTGGGTGGTCGACTCTTACAAACCTTTCCAGAATCCATTTTTCTAAGCAAAAGAAAAAAGTTATTCTATAACTTCACAGGATAAATTGTTGGAACTGACTACTGATAGGCTGAAGGTGTGTTCTGAAAATATGGCATTACTTACCTTACTATGAATAGGATGTTAAAATAAATATCCTGCATTTGCTGAAAATATTCTAAAATCTCTCCTTTTCCTGTCAACATACCACTGTGTGATTGATTTCTCTACTCTTGATTATTATTAAAACAAAACAGAAATAATTTAAAAACACATAATCCTGGGGAAGTAGCATTGCCCTCAATCCAATTTAGATTAACCAAATCATAAGCAGGAAACAAACTCACTTAAATGTGGAACTAAACTTTTCACTAAAGGTTTACACAATGTTCATCCTAAGCAGGAGTACAGACTTTAACATGGGAACTCAAGATTTCCTTTGTATCTTTTTGTTTAGCTACAAGTTTGAAAAGACGAAAAGTCATGTGCAATATATTAACTGCCTATGAATCAATGCTTTCAAATTTGTGACTATTTTATATTTTCTATGTTATGTCTGCTTAGACTATATTTATAATTTTATGCCTACTGATTTTAACAAAAGAACTGAGCTTGAATTGTTCTTTTTATTTTTTTCTTAGTAATTTTTTTTTAAATTTTCCAATATTGTTAGTTCTTAAGGGACTGAAAAGATAAATATTTTAATGGTCCTTCTTCAGAGCTAGTTTGTGAAGCGCTGAGCTAGAGGGCTGTGTCCTAGGCCAGTAGGCCTGTTATTCCACCCCACCCATGGAACCACTGTGGAACCTCATACCTGCACAAAATCAAGGTCAGACCACACCTCTCTGGATCTTATCTAAAATTTGGGCTGTTGATTCATTTCTTAGGAATCCAGCTTCCCAATTTTCCCAGACTTGAAATTTTCTAAAATAATGACTTACTTATTAGAAAAGCTAACTAGAGAAGTGTTTTCACTGTACTTAAATTGTAATTACAGATCTCTGGGTATACAGCAGAGTTCTAGTAAGTATGCACATGTAAGAATTGCACTAACTAAAAGAACAAATCATTTGCTCCATAATATTTTTGCCACAAATTTCACTCAGTTACTTATGTGCAAAGCTTAGAAGATTGGGATGTAAACAATTTAATAAACTGACCAGCAACTTCTCTTAATACAGGACAATGTGTTTTTATATAGAAAAAAAACAGGAGAAAACAGTATACAACTAACCGCTCTGCAGTACAAAGAGGCCACCGTAACTGACTCCATTGTTCAGATGCTGCATAAGAAAGACACTGGGTGTGGGGCATAAACAATGAATCTTGGAACACTGAAAAATAAAATAAGTTAAAAAAAAAAAAAGACACTATACTTGTGAATATGCATGGCATTCTCTCACAAGAGCCATACAACTCCTCTCATGTTTCTGGGTTTTTCAGAAATCAGGTAGGCACATGTCCTTCTAAAATGATAATCCAGTGACAACACAAAGTCAGTGAAATGGGCTATTAACTTGAGATAGTGATTTGGCAAGAAAAAATAAATGCAATACTGTCCACTTTTTAGAGAAATGGAGGAGTGTACTTTTAGTTGACCAAGAAATGAATACAATTGATATAGATGACATGGGAATACTTGAAATCATGCTGATACATCCATAGAAAAACAGCAAGGGTGTTATATTGTTGGTAAAAGAGAAGTGATTCTTTAAGAAAGGTGTGTTAGCCTTTAAGAATGAATATTAACAAAATATAACTTCACAATTCACACATCAGTACCTTAATTTTGTTTTATGAAACAGAGGGATGTAAGGGATCAAGAAAACAGGAGACAAAAGAAATTTAGATTATGACCTGAGAACTCTGAGTAGTACCCCTAAGGTAGGAAACCTATTGAAAGAATTCCACCCAAATGTGTTGAAAGGAAAATATTTGCATGCTTAAGGGGTCAATGCTCAGTTTTCTACAGAAATTACTATATAGAGAGAGCAGTCCAATTTTGTTATAAAAGTCAGGTATTACAACATATGTAAAAGTGATATTTGCAGGGCCTTGATTTTTTTAATTTACTAGCTGTATGATCCTGGGCAAGTTACTTAACCTCTTTATGACTTAGTTTTATAAAGTTAATCTATGAAAAATGCTTAGAATGAGCATTTATTTTCCAGTATTGGAAAATCAAAACTATAAGCTTTTAATAACTGTTGGCCACATTACCATAATAATAGCATCTACTATCAAATGTCCCTTCAGTTGGGTGTCATTATCTACTGATACAATTTCCATACTTTCTCTGGAAATCCTTTTGGTTGTAGGTCATAGAACTACAATCCCACAGGATACCACTGTGGGCACAACTTCCTCTCGGCTCTTGGATAAGATCACTGAAGGTAGAAACCACAGGCTTTAGAATACTTATACTTCCTGGTAACCCTTATTTCAGAGCTCTGAACTCTGAAGAATGAGGTCCATACTGACTTAAGAAAGAAGCTTTCTCTTCCCTTATAAAAAAGAAAGTAAGCAGCTTATTTCAAAAATTAATTTAACTAGTAATATGTCACCTTTAATGTTAAACTGAGTTTTACAAAGATGTTTCCAAGCTAGTCACACACAAGAGATTATGAAATGATGCTATATCTCCTGCCCTCTTGGAAGTTAGAGACTGAAGAATTAAGAATCAAAATAATACATGAAAGAATCACATCACCAACAGCACCAACCACAGCAGACCAGGAAGAAGAGATAACAATGCAGAAGGTTTTCTTTTCTTTGAAGATTTTATTTATTTGAGAGAGAGAGAGAATAAGAGAGCACAAACATGAGAGGGGGAAGAAGACCCCCTCCTGAGCAGGGAGCCGGATGCCGGACTCCATCCCGGAACTCCAGGATCATGACTGAGCTGAAGGCAGTCGCTCAACAAACTGAGCCACCCAGGTACCCTAAGCAGAAGTCTTACAAAGTAAGATTTACTGCATGGAAGTGGATCTGGAAGGCCACAGGAGAAGGGAGAGCATTCTAGGTTTAAAAGACACCATTTATTTTCACCTTTCTTCTTCCACTATCTGGATAACATGAATCATGGTAATCATGTCATACTTGCCAGTCAGTTACCGTGGCTCTGCAGTCTTTCTAAAACAATGCTGATTTCTTATTCCTTTACTTACCTTCAGGCTTTAAGCGATGCTATTGTCTGAAACTGTTACTTTTCTAGCTCACAGCATTAATAAATCTTCAATATGCTGGCCCCTACCCAAATATCTCTGCCCTTAAGGCATTTAGTCATATCTGTGAGACAGGCCAGAAGATAAATAATTGAAATGTAATAAGACACTTGCCCAAAACGGAATAGCAGGCCGCTATTAAGAATTACAATACTTAGGTGCTTATTGAAATGAAAAGCTATAAAACATGAAGTTACAAAAGCTGGTTATAAAACTTAATACAAGATGATCCTAATTTGGTAATTTTACAAAATCATAAATATCTCTCTGTAAAATATATATTTACAAACAAAAGATTAAAAATCTAAATGAAAATATTATCATTGATTATATGTGGGTGGTGGGAGTATGGATGCTTTTTTCTTGCTTTTCTTTTTTTTTATCTACATTATCCAATTTTGTTCATCTAACTTAAAAGACATTGAAATGCAGTATGATGTTACACTAATTAGTATCAGGAAGTACAAAGGGGTTGGGGAAAACGAGTACGTTAAGTGTTTGGGTGTGTGCGAAAATGCTTTCCAGGACAAAGTGGATCAAACTGTGAAAGCACAGCAAGCATGCTATAAAGTTTACAACTGGGACTACGTATCCACTTGGGATGGAAGAACATCAAGGACTGGAGGACTTTGGAATTAAATAAAGATAGGAGACAGGTTAGATTGACACAAGGAAGTAAAAAGTACCTATAATACGAAGATAAACATTTTCAACTAGCACAGAGCTTGGAGAAAGAAAAAGCAGACCAGAGCCAAAGGAACAGAGTAAGTCTACTGACTCTTTTATCTTTCTTTTCATTCAAGTTAATGGGCATAAACAGCAGGGCTGGTCTGTGTGGGTTCCCTGCAGCATCCCATTCTCTCTCGGTTGGAGGGATGAAGCCAAATCTTGACTTTTAAGTTAGGCCAAGTAGATAAATGAGGGAGAAGAAATCATGAGAGGGATGAAACAAGGGAAAAATCAAACAGAAATTAAAGAGAATATCAGTTGTTATAACACAGGTAAAAGATACTTCAAGAGAAAAAAAAATTAAAAATTAAGGGGCACTTGGGTGGTTCAGTCAATTAAGCGTCTGCCTTTGGCTCAGGTTAAGAGCCCAACATATGTAGCCCCACAATAGGCTCCCTGCTTAGTGGGGAGACTGCTTCTCCCTTTCCCTCTGTGCTCCCTCTGCTTGTGCTCTCTTGCTGTCAAATAAAGAAAATCTTAAAAAAAATTAAAAGTTCAGGCTAACAGAGGTGACACATAGGAGATCAAATGTATGCCATTCTACAAGTATTAATCAACAAGAGGAAGCAATGTCCCAATGTGAGCATCTCATGATAACGTGGCTACTACAGGGCTAAAAACACTGTAGCACTACTTTTGTAATATATTTTAATTAAGGTGCTTTGTTATGGGGGATAAAAAACAAAAATAGGTGGGGAATAGCACTAATTTTCACTAAGTCAGTAATTTTTGTTCATGTATGTACTTGGGTGACACAGGAGAAATGACTTGGTATTATGCTACCCTGTATGCCACAACCTCTTCTCAAAGACAGCAGCCATCTTCACCCTATGCTGTTAAAAAGTGAAACTCATTTGGAAGGGAGGAAGAAAGAAACTGGAATAAAGTACATTATTCCAATTTTTATTTGTGACAGTCCTGTCCTTTTGATCTCATCAGACTTATTTTTTGATGCATTTCTTGGGTTTAAAAATAATTACAGTTGCTCTAAAGTTTAGATGAAGAGAAAGCTGATAGTACGTATTTTACCAACAGTCAAGAAAAAGATTCCGCCTAGGTGCAATCAATGAAAAGAGTCTATTCATTCGTTTTCCTTTTCTTCCATCATTTTCAGGATTACCCTCATTTCAACGCGATAATTACCGAGTTATTTCCTGTAAGCTTTTTTCCTTCCCTTTGTGCCAAACAATTCAACCAGTAGAGCTATTTACACATTAAGTCAAGGGATAGAGACTGGCTCGGCTCTTTAATTCTTGTTACAAAACCAGAACTTGACCCTGTAAAAATGCAGACTAGTATAATTGTTATAAATTATTAATAATCTGGATTCTATATGGAACTCATAGGACAGAGCTTGGTCCAGAAAATAAATAATAGATATTAAATTTAAAAACATTAATAAATAAATGAGAAGCCATAGGTTTCGTATAAATTTCTTGATGAAACAAACAAAACTGACAATAACCAAGAGGCAAGGAAGGAGGTAATGAGATCACATATATGAAGAAATTGTTTAATTGCTTTAACACTTAAAAAAAAACTCAAGAAAAATATTTTTCTGGTTATTTTCTGTACCCTGAGATCTCTTATCTCGGTGTTGGCACTGACATTTTGAGTTCAGTCTCCATTATAAACTTTTCATATGCCTATATCCACTTCTGAAACCTAGCCTTTGGGCTCTGATAACAGAAGGATAGCTACCTTTTATGAAGCTCCTACCACAGGGTGGGTAGTTTCAACAGCTTAATAGAAATTAGGATTATCTGATCTTCACATCAGCCCCTTTGAGTTTTTTTCTAATTTTTTATTTAAATTCAATTTAACTAACATAAACTTATTATCAGTTTCAGGGGTAGAATTTAGTGATTATTCACTTGCATATAACACCCAGTGCTCATTACTTCAAGTGCCATCCTTAATGCCCATTACCCAGTTAACCCATTTCTCACACCCCCCCCCCCAGCAAACCTCTTTGCTATAGTTAGACTCTCTCATGGTTTGCTTCCCTCTCTGTTTTTTTCTTTTTTTTCCCCCTTCCCCTATGCTCCTCTGTTTTGTTCCTTAAATTCCACAAAATCCCACTCTCACAACATCTGTTGTTTCCTGACTTGTTCATTTTAGCCATTCTGACTGGTGTGAGGTGGTGTCTAATTGTGATTTTGATTTGTATTTCCCTGATGCCAAGTGATGTGGAACACTTTTTCATGTGTCTTAATAGACAGTTTGTATGTCTTCCAGAGAACTGCCTGTTCATGTCTTCTGCCCATTTCTTGACTGGATTATTTGTTTTTGGGGTATTGAGTCTGTAAGTTCGTTACAAATTTTGGATACTAGCCCTTTACCTAATAAATCATTACCCCCACTGAGGTTGACTTTTAGTTTTGTTGACTGTTTCCTTTGCTGTGCAAAAAGCTTTTTATCCTGATTAGGCCCCAATACTTCATTTTGCTTTTGTTTCCCTTGCCTTTGGAGACTGTCTCGCAAGAAGCTGCTGTGGCCAAGGTCAAAGAAGTTGCTGCCTGTGTTCTTCTCTAGGATTTTGACCAATTCCTATCTTCCTACCTCATATTTAAGTCTTTCATCCATTTTGAGTTTATTTTTGTATAGGTGTAAAAAGTGGTCCAGTTTAATTCTTCTACATGTGACTATCCAATATTCCCAATGACATTTGTTTAAGGGACTATCTTTTTCCCAGTGGATGTTTTTTCCAGCTTTGTCAAAGATTAGTTGACCATAGAGTTGAGGGGCCATTTCTGGTTCTCTGTTCTGTTCCACTGATCTATGTATCTGTTTTTTTGCCAGTGCCATACTGTCTTGACGATTATGGCTTCGAAGCACAGCCTGAAGTCTGGAATGGAGATACATCCAGCTTTGGTTTTCTTACTTTGGCTATTTGAGGTATTTTCTGGTTCCATACAAATTTTAGAATTCTTTGTTCCAGCAGTGTGAAAATGTATTTTGAGAGGGATTGCACTGAATGTGGACATTGCACTGGGTAGCATAAACATTTTACATTACTTATTCTTCTAATCCATGAGCTTGGAATGTTTTTCTATTTCTTTGTGTCTTCCTCAATTTTATTCATAAGTGTTCTATGGTATTCACAGTACATATCCTTAACCTCTTTGGTTAGGTTTATTCCTATTCTTACAGTTTTCTGGTAAACTGTAAATGGTATTGACTCCTTGATTTCTCTTTCCTCTGCTTCACTGTTAGTATATAGACATGCAACTGATATCTGTGCATTTATTTTATATCCTGCAACTTTGCTGAACTTCTGTATCCATTCTAGTGCTTTTTCAGTGAAAAAAAAGTTTTAGAGTATCATGTACTCTTTGAAGAGTCAACCTTTCACTCTTGTTGACTTGGATGCCTTTTATTGATTTTTGTTGTCTGATTGCTTAGGCTACAGCTTCCAATACTATGTTGAGAAGAGTGGGGAGAGTGAACATCCCTGTCATGTTCCTGACGTTAGGGGAAAAGCTCTGTATTAAGAATGATATTTCCTATGGGTCTTTAATATATGGCTTTTATGGTATGTTTCCTCTATCCCTACACAACAAAGAGTTTTTATCAAGAAAAGATGCTGTATTTGTTAAATGCTTTTTCTGCATCAATTGAGAGGATCATATTGTCCTTGCCCTTCATTAATGTGTACATCACACTGATTGATTTGCAGATGCTGAACTACCCCTGAAGCCCAGAAATAAATACCACTTGGTCATGGTGAAAATCCTTTATTTTTTTTTTTTAAGATTTTATTTGACAGAGAGAAACACAGCCAGAGAGGGAACACAAGCAGGGGGAGTGAGAGAGGGAGGAGCAGGCTTCCCACCCAGCAGGGAGCCTGATGTGGGACTCGATCCCGGGTCTCCGGGATCATGACCTGAGCCGAAGGCAGTCGCTCAACCAACTGAGCCACCCAGGCGCCCCTGAAAATCCTTTTAATGTACTATTGGATCCTATTAACTAGTACCTTGGTGAGAATTTTTGCAACTGTGGTCATTAAGGATATTGTTCTGTAATTCTCCTTTTTAGTGGGGTCTTTGGTTTGGGGATCAAGGTAATACTGACCTCACAGAAAGAGTTTGGAAGTTTTCCTTCCATTTCTATGTTTTGAAACATTTTCATAAGGGTATGTATTATTTCCTCTTTAAATATTTGGTAGAATTTCGTTCAGAAGACCTCTAGCCCCGGACTCTTGTTTGGTGGGAGATTTCTGATTACTGCTTCAGTTTCTTTTCTGATTAGGGGTCTGTTCAGCTTTTCTACTTCTTCCTGTTTTGGGTTTGGAGTTTTTAGGTTTCTAGGAATTTATCCATTTCTTTCAGATTGCCTAATTTGTTGGTGTACAGTTGCTCATAATATTCCCTTAAAATTGAATTTCTTTGGTGTTGGTTGTGATCTCTCCTCTTTCATTCATGATTTTGTTTGGATCATTTTTCTTCTCTTTTTGATAATTCTGGCTAAGGATTTATCAGTCTTATTAATTCTTCCAAAGAACCAGCTCCTAGCTTCATTTATATATTGTTTTTCAATTTCTATATCATGGATTTCTGCTATAAACTTAATTTCTCTCCTCCTGTTGGATTTAGGTTTTACTTGCTGTTCTTTTTCTGCTCCTTTAGGTGTAATATGAGGTTGTGTATTTGAGACTTCTTGCTTCTTGAGGAAGGCCTGTATTGCTATATACTTTCTTCTTAGGACTTCCTTTGTGGCTTCCCAAACGTTGTGAATTCTCATGTTTTCATTTTCATTTATTTCTATGTATTTTTTTAAATCCTTCTTTAACTGAATTGGGTTCTTTTTAAAATTTTTTTAATTTTTAATTTATTTTTTAATTTTATTTTTTTCAGTGTTCCAAGATTCATTATGTCCCACACCCAGTGCTCCCTGCAATACGTGCCTCAGTACCCACCACCAGGCTCACCCATCCCTCTACCCCATCCTCTCCAAGACCCTCAGTTTGTTTCTGAGTCCAAAGTCTCTCATGTTTCATCCTCCTTCCCGATTTACCCCACTTCCCATTTCCTTTCCTTCTCCTACTGTCCTCCATATTACCCCTTATGCTCCAAAAGTAAATGAAACCATATGATATTTGATTTTCTCTGCTTGCCTCATTTCACTCAGCATAATCTCCTCCAATCCAGTCCATGTTGCTACAAAAGTTGGGTATTTATCCTTTCTCATGGAGGCATAATATTCCATTGTATATATGGACCATATCTTCTTTATCCATTCATTTGTTGTAGGGCACCTTGGCTCTTTCCACAGTTTGGCGATTGTGGCCATTGCTGCTATGAACATTGGGGTACATATGGCCCTTCTTTTCACTACATCTGTATCTTTGGGGTAAATACCCAGTAGTGCAATTGCAGCGTCATAGGGTAGCTCTATTTTTAATTTTTTAAGGAATCACTGCATTGTTTTCCAAAGCGGCTGCACCAACTTGCATTCCCACCAACATTGTGAGAGGGCTCTCCCCTTTCTCCACAGCCTCTCCAACACCTGTTTCCTGTCTTGTTAATTTCGGCCATTCTGACTGGTATAAGGTGGTATCTCAGTGTGGTTTTGATTTGAATTATCCTGATAGCTAATGATGACAAACATTTTTTCATGTGTCTGTTAGCCATTTTTATGTCTTTTATGGAGAAGTGCCTCTTCATGTCTCTTGGATATCAGCCCTTTGTCTGTAGTGTCATTTGCAAATATCCTCTCCCATTCCATGGGCTGCCTCTTATTTTGTTGACTGTTTCCTTTGCTGTGCAGAAGCTTTTTATTTTGATGAAGTGCCAAAAGTTCATTTTCACTTTTGTTTCCTTTGCCTTTGGAGACGTGTCTTGAAAGAAGTTGCTGTGACCAATGTCAGAGAGGTTACTGCCTATGTTCTCCTCTAGCATTTTGATGGATACCTGCCTATTATCTTCTATACGAAGATGATTTGACCATAGATTTGTGGGTCCATATCTGGACTCTCTGTTCCATTGGTCTAGTTCTCTGTTTTTGTGCCAGTACCATGCTGTCTTGGTGATCACAGTTTTATAACAAAGCTTAAAATCAGGTAACATTATGCCTCAGCTTTATTTTTCTTCTTCAACAATTTCTTAGCAATTCGGGTCTTTTCTGGTTCCATATAAATTTTAGGGTTGTTTGTTCCAATGCTTTAAAAAATGTTGGTGGAATTTTGATCTGGATGGCACTGAAAGTATAGATTGCTCTGGGCAGTATAGAGATTTTAACAATATTTATTCTTCTGATCCATGAGCATGGAATGCTCTTCCATCTTTTTGTGTCTTCTTCAATTTCTTTCAGTAGTGTTCTGTAGTTCCTCGTGAATTGGGTTCTTTAATTGAATGGGTTGACCCTTTCTTTCTTTCTTTCTTTCCTTTCTTTTCTTTCTTTCTTTCTTTCTTTCTTTCTTTCTTTCTTTCTCTCTCTCTCTCTCTCTCTCTCTCTCTCTCTCTTTCTTTCTTTCTTTCTTTATTATTTTAAGATTTTATTTATTTGACAGACAGAAACACAGCCAGAGAGGGAACACAAGCAGGGGGAGTGAGAGGGAGAAGCAGGCTTCCTGCCCAGCAGGCAGCCCGATGTGGGGCTCGATTTCGGGTCTCCGGGATCATGACCTGAGCCGAAGGCAGTCGCTTAACCAACTGAGCCATCCAGGCGCCCCCTCACTCATTATTTAGTAAGATCTTTAACTTCCATGTATTTTTGGTCCTTCCAAGTTTTTCTTGTGGTTGACTTCAAGTTTTACAACATTGTTGTCTGAAACAATGCATGTTATGATCTCAATCTTTTTGTGCCAGTTGAGACATGTTTGTGACCCAATATGTGATCTACTCTGGGGAATGTTCTATGTGCACTTGAGAACAATGTGTATTCTGCTGTTTTAGGATGAAATGCTCTGAATATATCTGTTAAATCCATCTGATCCAGTATGTTATTCAAAGTCCTTGTTTCCTTTTTGATGTCCTTAGATGATCCATCCATTACTGTGAGTAGGTGTTAAAGTTCCCTGTTATTACTGTGTTAGTATCAATGTGTTTCTTTAATTTTGTTATTAATTCATTTCCATATTTGGCTGCTCCCAAGTTGGAGGTATAAACATTTACAATTGTTAGATCTTCTTTTTGGACGGACCCTTTTATAAAGATACAGTGTCCTTCTTCATCTCTAATTCATCTGGTGTAAAACCCACTTTATATAGTACAAGAGTGGCAACTCCAGCTTTGTTTTGCTGTCCATTAGCATGAGAAGTGGTTCTATACTCCCTCATTTTCAACTTGGAGGTATCTTTGGGTCTAAAATGTGTCTCTTGTAAGCAGCATGCTGATGTGTCTTATTTTTTTATCCATCTGATATCTATGTCTTTGTTTTGATTGAGGCATTTAGTCCATTTGCATTGAGAGTAATTACTGAAAGATATGAATTTAACACCACTGTATTACCTGCAGTTGCTGTTCTTGTAGATTGTCTCTGTTCCGTTTTGGTCTTTGTTACTTTGCACTCTCTCTATTCAAGAATCCCCTTTAGTATTTCTTGCAGGGTGGATTCGTTTTTCTTTGTCCTGGAAACTCTATCTCCTATTCTGTATGACAGCCTTACTGGATGAAGTATTCTTGGCTGCATATTTTTCTCATTTAGCATGTTGAATGTATCATGCCAGTCCTTTCTGGCCTGCCAGATCTCTGGGGATAGGTCTACTGCCAGCCTTTTGTGTCTACCCTTGTAGATTAAGAACCTCTTGTCTTGAAGAACCTCTGAGGTCCTTTCAGGATTTTCCCTTTATCTTTGAAATTTGCAAGCTTCACTATAGTAATTTACAATGGTTTTTGTTGATTTTGAGGGGTTCTCTGTGCCTCCTGGACTTGAATGCCTGCTTTCTTTCCCAGATTAGAGAAGTTCTCAGCTATAATTTGTTCAAATAAACCTGCTGCCCATCTCTCCCGTTCCTCATCTTCTGGGACCCCTATGATACAGATATTTTTTTTCACTTTATTGAATTGCTGAGTTCTCTAAGTCTCCTTTTGTGAGATAACAGTGTTCTTTCTCCTTTTCAGCTTCTTTATTTTCCATCATTTTACCTTCTATATCACTGATTTTCCCTTACTTCACTCATCCTCATTTATGTCCTCCACTTAGGACTGCTGCTCAGTAATGGCTTTTTAATTTTGGCCTGACTAGATTTTAGTTCTCGTATCTCTACTATTGTAGATTCTCTAGTGTCTTCTACTTATGCCTTTTTCAAGCTCGGGTAGTATCTTAAAAATCATTTTAAATTCTCATTCAGATATCTTACCTATATCTCTCTGCTTAAATCCCTGGATGTACTACTTCTGTTCTTTCTCCTAGGGTAAATGTCTCTGTTTTGTCATTCTGTCTAGGAAAGAGGGGGAGAAAGAAAAAAAACAACCTCAGGAAGTGTCTCTGGTATATGCTGTGTGCACCCCGCTATTGTCTTTTGGCTGCTCTTTCCCACAGACCCATCCTCCATGTTGTCCTTGCTTGTAGTGAGGAGCGTTTGGACCTTGAAAGGGTGTGAAACACTGGAAAAGAAAAATAAGAGAGAGGAGAAGGAAAAAAAAAAGGCCTGATCCAGGAGAAAAGAAAAAGTAACAAAAATGCAAACAAACAAAAAACTATAAGCCTACTTCTAAAGAACAAGAAAGAAAGAAGGAAAAAAGAGTAAGGAAAGAAAATTAAAAAAGTAAGAAGCTTGATCTAAAAAATAAGGCAACAAGCAAACCATAAATGGACAAAAATTGTAAGCCTGATACCAAAAAAAAGAGAGATAAAGAGAAAATAAAAAAAATGAAAACAAAAATATGCGTAAAATATAAAAAAAGAAATAATGAGAAATAAAAAGTTTAAACATAAAAATGTAAAAAAAAATTAAGAAAAAAGAAATAAAGAAGGAGGAGGAGGAGGAGGAGGAGGAGGAGGAGGAGGAGGAGAAGAAGAAGAAGAAGAAGAAGAAGAAGAAGAAGAAGAAGAAGAAGCAGCAGCAGCAGCACAGCAGCAGCAGCAAGCCTGGTTTTATTTCAACCAGATGCTGATATTTTGGAGCATTTTAATCAGTGGACTCGGTACATGTGGGAGGCCTGTGCTGGTCTCTTGAGGGAGAAGCCTGCTGGGCTGGCTCACAAGCGGACTTGTCCTTGAAAAGATGCCCCTGCCAGGAAGTGGGCTTTAGTGTAGGGGACTCCATCCTCCACTGGAGATGCTGTGTTCCTCTCTGAAGTCAGACTGTGCTGGGGGATGGGGCACAGTGGAGGAAGAAGAATATGGTGTCACCCAGCCCTCTTGTCCCGGGGAGTAGAACTACCAGCCACTGCTGTTCAGGAGGCACTTTAAGAAAAGCACCAATCTCCTGCAGCCCAGGCTTTCATCAGTCCCCTGCCCTTACCCTGTCTGTTCCATCAGCGCACCTGGCACCACAGAGCTCCTGTATTTTATCTCTGGACAGTGCCTGGGATTCAAATCTCCAAGTTTTAAAGGGCCTGGCTAGGTGCAGGTCACTTTCTAACCCTGGAAGAGAGCCTGACAGTGTGCCCAGCACTGTCCTGTCTCTGAAAAGCAGTTGCACAGTGCGCACATGGAGGCTAGGGTTTACTGTAACAGTGAAAAGCTGGAACCAGGTTACTGGCTGTCTATGTGCAACTCAGTTCCCTATTTCCATCCTGTTCCAGAACAGCAATCAGATAGAGGCTTGAATCTATCGTGGCAGACTGAACAGCAGCAGCCAGTTTGTCTGTAATCCGCCCATGTCTTTGCTCTCTGCTCAGTTCTACCACAGAAAAGCAGCCACTCTGTGTGCACACAGAGGTGTAAGCCTATTGTGGCTCACAGTAAAAATTTAAGAGATTTTCTGCCCTCTGCACACACCTCTTGACCCTGCTGTTGAGCACTGTTCAATGTCTCCTGGCTGGCCTTTTGTTCTTGGAGAGGAAAAATACACTCTTCCAAACGCACTCCGAGAAGGGGAGTGATCTTTCCCAGTGCCACCCAGGAGATCTCACTGAGGCTTATCGTGCAGTCCCTACCCATTGTGCTCTCTACCACGTTCTCCCTCTCCCTGACTTTGCTCCACAAAAAGGGTTCCCTTCCTATCATGGCCATGAGGCTTTCCCCTCCAACTCACAGCTCTGAACCTCACATTTACAATGTTCTTTCCTTCTAACTGCATACATTGTTTCCCTAACCCACAGATCATCATCATTGTTCAAAATAGTTGAATGTTGATTTAGCTGTGATGGAAAGATGAGGCAAACTCAGGGTAACCCTACTACTCCACATTCTTACCTCCACCCCCATACCAGCTATTTCGGTATCCTTAGTCTCATTCTCTCATTTTATAGCTAAGACTTGGGGACTAATATGGATTTAGATAAAACGTTGATCAAGGCCCCAGGCTTATTAAAGTAGCAGACTGGGGAATAGGGACATAGCAGATTGGTACTGTTTAAGCACTAAGTGGCCACAGACACCACATGCACAGGTCATGAAACGTCATATTCTCAAATGTTATTAGAGAGTTATAGGGAGTTACTCCAAGAATCACAGCTATGGAACTGTTTGTTTGTTTGTTTAAAATAATCTTTTGTGAATTAAAATTTGCTTCCACTCTGGGAAAGTAATCTCTTTGCAATCAGAGGCTTCCAAAATGTGTTTCCCATCTTTCCACTGAGCTTTCAACCTTTTTCGGTTGCATCCACGCAGCTTAGAATTAAGGGCTGTGAGTACAGGCTCTGATGCAACTCTCTCACTGTATTAGTGCCTGCCTCACTGGAGGTTTTAAAGACTAAGACAGATGGTACAGCTCACCCACTAAGCAATACTGTAGTCAACCCACATAGTTATAATGGGCACAATTCGAAGAACCTCATATGGAATAACTTCTTAATACTCAAAGTAACCCTATAAGGAAGGTACTCTTAGAATCCTCATTTTACAGACAAGAAAGCAAGGCCAAGAGCGTCTAACATACTTTCCAAACAACAGAGCTGGTGGTATCAGAGCCAGGATTTCAACCCTGAGTTCACGCTCCACACCATGACACTGTACAGCCCCTACTATGCCCACAGTGGGGGTTTAATAAAATGTTAGCTCTCTAGACAGCTCACTTGAGGCTCACTGAGAAGAGGCCTTACTAACTTAATGACTGAATCATCAAAAAGTGAGTCTGGTTTGTAGTCTTCTTTCATAGCATCAGAAGATAGCAGTTTGTTGCTGGGTAGTTGTAGGTGCAGAGCCATTCACCAAGGCTGGCCCGGAACACCAGCTCCGCAAGTGTCCAGGGTGAGTAGTGTGGTTGGCGTGGGGAACTCCATAGGCAAGAGCTCAATTTTCTAGTCTAGCTCTGCCACACATTTTCTATGTGTGATCATAGTATTTAACTTGTATTGCTTCGATTTCTCTTCTACAAACCAAGGGTAAACACAGAATGATTGGAAAGGCTCTGAAATTTCAGGATTCTAGGACACAGACTGAGTAAGTGTCCCTGTTAAAATGCCAGTGGTGCAATGCGCCAGTGGACTGTTCATGCTTCCTATAGTGATGAAGACATTCACAACTCCTTCTTTCTTAATATTTATGGTGTACAAGAAAATGGTCCGGAGAGGATGTTTCAAAAAAGGAATCTAAGGACACGAAAGACAAACATTTTAAATGTCATAATTTTTTCAAGGATAAATAGTGACTGCTGTCCATATCTAGCTGTCCTAGCTGACTTCCAAAAAATTTCCCTTGGCCACAAAGGACCCAAGATACTCTATGCTTCCTAAGGACAAAAATGAATAGGGAACCTCAAGAGTATTCTTCCTAAAGAACAGACAATTTAATTGGCCGTATGTGAAATACCTATTTGGAAAAGTAGTGACAAATGATTTTACTGTGCACTGCCTTTCTTACCATCCATTTGTATTCTTGGTGCCATTAGTTTTCTATTTACTGCTGTAACAAATTACCACAAATTTAGCAGCTTAAATTCGTTATCTCACAGTTCTGTAGGCCACCAGTTTCACTGAGCTAAGATCACAGTGTTGGTAGAGATACCTTCTTTTCCAGAAGTTTGTTTTCCTATTTTTTTTCTGTCTTCTGGAGGCCACTCTAATCTCAGCTCCCAGGCCCTTCCTCCATCTTCAAAGCTAGCAGCACATCATCTCTCTGACCCTGCTTCCATCGCCACATCTCTTTCTTTGACTCTCTTCTACATCCTTCTTCCACTTTTAAGGACACTTGTGATTATACTAGACCTACACAAATAACCCAGGAAACCCCGTTTAAGGTCAGCTGACTGTCAAACTTAATTCCATTTGCAACCTTAAATCCTCTTTGTCATGTAACCCAACACACTCATGGCTTCCTCAATTAGAATGTGGACATTTCTGGAGTAGGGAAGATGCATTATTCTACCTACCACAATCTCTTCCCTCCCCCTGTTGTCCTTCAGATGCTCAGGGAAGGTTAATATATACAAATACTTTACCAAATGAAAGAGGAACTAGAAAATAAAGTTACTCCTATCGTCCCCTCCTTCACTTCCTTTGAACTACAGGGTGTACAGATTCCAAAATCAAATGAGGATCCTGTTTACATTGGTCATCACTGCCCATTATTTGCTCACTTGCTCTACAGTATTTACACAGTATTTGACATTTGACAAAATTTTCTTTAACTTTTTTTGTGGGTAAATTAATCAGTTTGTTACATTTTTTAGTACTTTGGACATAGTGATGTCATCCCAGTCAACAGCCCAGCCCCGAATGTATGAAACTATCCTCAGTCCTTACCCACCAAGCAATATCATGGCTCCTGGGTCTCAACAACCTGTGGCCTTCGTACACCTGGGAAGCCAAGCTCCGAGTGGCCCACCTCCCTTCTTCGGGTCTCCAGGAATCATCACCAATGGTCAGCAAGGCCAAGGAAATGCACAGGGGGTAAACCCAGCTACAGGAACAGCAATCACAAACTTTAGAGAAGAAGCAAATATATTAGGGGTAAGTACACTTACAATGAAAATTTTAATTTTGCATTTGCAAGGTTATACTGTACTTATAAGTTATAGGTGGAGAGAAGTTTATGATCTCATGACCTACATCCAATTAAAAAGTTTTGAACGTTACTCTGGAAACTGTGTCCCTTTAAGGCAGAAATAATTCATCTGTATATGGACTTTATCCTGAGTTCAATTTATTTTAGAATCAAGTAAACTTTAACAGGTGACAAGGACTCTTCCTAGCAGGATGATTCAGTAACACTGACATTATGGGAACACCACTACTTCTAGCTTGATCTCACTTGTGCAAAGGACTCTTTGGGCACCTTCAATCCCATCTCAGATTGCAAGCCTGGTATTTGTGTATATAGGTGAATTCACATTAAATGAACATTGACAGCTGCCTTGAAAACAGAAGCAACTATAAATGGGCCGTCTGGGGAAACTGGGTGGGGAAGAATTCATGGCCATTCCATCTTTTGTGCCTTTGACCCAGGGCCTGTGCAGATGTTATGATTTAACTGCCATGTTACTTCTACAAAGGGTGCTTCAAACACTCATAATCTTATTTATGTAAGTATTGTAAGACATGCTCTACTTGTACATGAAGATTCCACCTGCAGAGAGACAACTGTTAGCTTTTCCTGTGCTTTCCAGATAGCTCATTCATACCACTAACAATTCCACCACACAGTACCGTCTCTCCCTGTGTTCAGTTCTAACCTCTCTGCTAGAGCATTTAGTAAGTTATACTGAGTGCCCGTTACATACCAGAAACTCGTCTAGACATCTTATTACCTATTTCAAGTTTCACCACCTTAGAAAAGTAAAAATAAGCATTGTCCCTTCTAGCAGGCAGATCTAAGCTGTGGTGGTGGCCCCTTCAATCCTCCTCAAGGCAGAGAGAGGAAATCCCCAGCTCCCATGGAGCAAAGAGACAAACTAGCACCCCACAAAGCTGACCCCACACAGGTGTTGGGAATACTACAGAGAACCAAACAGGCACAATCTCTGCACTCATCCAGATTAGAACTCCAGGCTCAGACTACACACATAAAAATAAACTAATGTGCATGATGTGTTAGAAGGTGATAAATGATGTGAACAGAATAAAGAGGTGTAAAAGCGCTGGTTAGTACCAGGCAGTGAAAGGTATGGGGAGCAATATCAAGCTGATCACAGTAGGCTTTCCTTAGATGACATCTGAGCAAAGACATGAAGGGAGGAGCGAGCCATGCAGGTATCAGGGCAAGAGCTTCCAGATAACGTTGGAAGGGTCTTTAGTGGAAAATGCTCTGTTTGAAGAACAGGGAGGAGGCCAGTAAAGTAGAACAATATCAGTATGATGGAGGGAGGTTGTAGCCTCCTGGAGGGCAGAGGAGGGGTGGGGACCAGACCCTGTGAGGCCTGGAGGACAGAAGCTCTGGCTTGTACTCTGAGTGGAGTGGGGAACACTGGAACATTATGCCTGGGAACAAAGAGGTCCTCAAGAAAAGCACTTTAAAGTGACAGATGCCAGCTGGCAGAAGCTACTTGTTTTCCCCGAAGACTGTACACACTTATGCTATTAGTAGCTCCCAGGCACCACAACAATGCAGGGCTCTCAGATGGTAGGACAGGGATCATCTGCCCCAGCTGACTCAGAACTCAAAGTGGTTCAGGAGCCCAAACTCCAGAGTGAGTTAAATGACCAAATTACTGTCTGGCCTGTAGGCTAGTGCAGTCAGTAAATGGTAGAGCCAGTGTTATACTAGGAGAAAAGTAAGCCAGTGTTAATCCAATATCGAACTGCCATCAAGATGATGGCAAGGATGAAAATAAGAAGTCCGTGGCCAGATGACTGAACTGCTGCTCTATGGAGGAGCTTGTAACAACCAATTATAATGCCTAATGCAGGAGTTCTTCAACTGAGCCCCATGACTAGCTTTAGCCCGTGATACCTCCGAAGTCATACGCAAAAGTTGTGTGTGTATGTATGGATATGTAACAAGAGTTTTGTATGTATGTACAGATGTACAACAAGAGTTGTGTGTGTGTGTACAGATGTGTAACAAGAGTTTTTCAAGGAGAAGATACATAGTTTGTATTATTCTCAAGGAAATTCATTACTCAAAGAAAATATTAATCTCTTAGCATTATTTAAGCTGTGATTTTTTTTCAGTTCTGTTTCAACTTAATAACTGTATTCAATAGCAAGTTCCTGAAGAAATAAATAGCAATGTTTGTATATGCAGTCTTCTTGGACAGATAAGATGTGAGCTTGGGAAGAAACAAATGGTAAATCTACAGTTAGCTTCTGGCCCAAACTAGAAGCACTTATTTCTCACATATCTGTTTATTCAGGGTGAAAGAAGGTACTCTAAGAGGTACAAAAATATATTCCCTGTTTTTGAGAATATGTCTTGGAAAATAAGAAAATATTTGCATACCTGCAATGAAAAAATAAAGAACAATATAAATGAGTACAAAACCAAGTAATAAGATGTAGAAGTTACATCATAAGATAAAACAAAAATTTAGAAAGAGAAAAGATAGCTTAAATGGACTAATATAATCAAGACAACTTCATGGAAGAGCTGAGCTGAGCCTAAGGGAAGGCCATATTTAATAGTTAAAAGACATGGGTTCTGGAATCAATTTGCTGTATTAACTTTCCAGATCTGTCCCTCAGTAATTGTATGGACACTGCTATGGTCTGAAGGACCTCCCAAAACTCATATGTTGAAATCCCAACCCTACAACGATAGTATTAGAACATGGGCCTTTAGGAGGTACTTATTCGCTCACGAAGGTGGAGCCCTCATGAATGGGTTTATGAAAGAGTCTCCTGACAGATCCTGAGCCCTTCTCCACTATGTGAGAATACGATGAGGATGCACCATTAGGAACCAGGGAGAGGGCCCTCCCCAGATTACATGAAACAATACATGTGAAGTGTTTGGACTATTAACAAGCATGTGGTTCGTGCCCCATAAATTCATTGATACTTCCTTCATGGCTATTTTCCTCATAACTGGGATCTCCCAAACAGAAAGCAGGTCCATCTGAAACAGCCATCAAAGTTACAGTTAAAGCAGTTTTTCAAAGAGTCTTTTAGAGGCTCTCCAGGGACATGCATGCTTAACCAGTAGCACCTTCTGAAGAACTTTCCTTGGGCTGCCCTTACAAGCCACCCCAAACACCTCACATGAAGCCTATGTTGAGGGCCTGGTGCCAGTGTTTGCCAAAATCTTTACAGCCCACCTCCAGCCATACAGGCAGGAATGCCTGAAGGACATTTGTGGATCTTGACAGAGGGGACAACGAACAAGCAGCAGCTTATTTATGGCTCATTAGTGACTGTAAATTAAGAAGCAACTTTAAAATGCCTGTTTTCTTTTTTCAGGCAATCCAGATCATGATTGGATTGATGCATATTGGTTTTGGAGTTATTTTAGGTTTCATGAACGTCACTTATGGACAAGTTTTGGGATTTGCTTCCTTTGCTCTTATTAGTGGATATCCATTCTGGGGTGGCATCTCTGTAAGTAGACTTCTAGAACACCTCTCCTTCTCAGTTTTTTGAGGACAGCTACCCCCAGCCCATGCGCAACTCATTTTCTGATAAGCTCCACATCTGATCAGCTGAAAAATGGAGAAAGAACAGCTGTGGTTGGGTATAAGGGAGAGCTTCTGTTCTCCATTTTAACCCGCAGTTTCAACTCAGACCCTCAAGTTTACTCTGATCCAGTAACCAACAAGCCAAAGTTTTAGTTCCCAATTACATTTTATTTTATGTTATTTTTAAAAATATTTTATTTATTTGACAGAGAGAAACATGGCTAGAAAGGGAACACAAGCAGGGGGGAGTGAGAGAGGGAGAAGCAGGCTTCCTGCCTAGCAAGGAACCCGATGTGGGGCTCAAACCCGGGTCTCTGGGATCATGACCTGAGCTGAAGGCAGATGCTTAACGCCTAAGCCACCCAGGCACCCCCGATTACATTTTAGATGGAAAGGTATGCACTGGGTGGAGAGAGGCAAAAGGAGGTGATAGGGAGCATGATTAAAAATATGCAAGTGATAATGACAAGATACTGAACTATGAGCTGAGAGATCATCAGCACAAGGTAAACTCACAAAAGAATGAGATCCTTACATGTGAGAAAAAAATGAAGTAGTCAAATGGACACAACTTCTGAAGATTTCTCCAGAAAAATGGAGAAGTTTGAGGGGAATTGTTGAAAGGGAAACTAAGTGAACATAAGTAGACCAATCTTTCCTACAAAGAGAGAAGCTCCCAGGACTAAAGAATCCATCTTTCATAAATAAATGTGTCTGTTTCTACAGTTCATTGCTACAGGTACTCTATCTATACTGGGGTCCAAGAAGCTTTCCCCTAGTTTGGTAAGTCAGAATGTTTCTACTTATTAAACTCTTTTGAAGAATATTTAACTGATTTGAAGAGGAAAACTGAGAAAGTGGATTCAGCAAGTGCAAAGGAGAGCACTTTTTCCCAAAAATATTTCTATCGATTGCCTGAATGGTATGTGTACCCCAGCATGGTCCACACAATCTTCCACTGAGAAATGGAAGAGCCTCACCTTCTGACTCTTCAATCACAAAAGTGAGAAGTTGTAGAGATAAGGTTGTTGAGCTTTACCCTAAAGGCTACCTCATTCAGCTGGGTCACACTGCATTAGGGGAAGTCCAAAGCAGAAAATGGGAGCCAAGAAATATCCGTCTGCCACTTCACTATCAAAGACTCTATTATTCATTTGCCATTTCTCAGCTCTGCCTTGTTTTGTATTTTTATTTTTTATTTGCACATATCTCCTATTTTTACTCATATTTGACTTTTGTCTTATAGTATGTTAAATCATCACTAAAAGCACCAACTGGGTACCCAAAAAGTTTATAAAAATAGTCACTGAGACAGGACTTTCAATTCTCTTGGTCACAGATCTTCACCTTTTGCAATTTCCTGGTCTACTTTTGAAACAGGAGAAGGAAAGTGATTTGCCAAGAAACAGCAACAACTAGAGCAGAGGTAGTTTTAAGATTATATTTAATCCAGAACAAGAGGAATGAATGGAGAAATAGGAACACAGAATTAGGCAGCTTATATTCTCCTCAACACCAGAGACTAGACTAGAAGCTAGACCAGACTAACTAAACTAGACAGTAAACACTAGAATAGAGACTAAAGACTAGGCTAAACTAAACCCAATCAGCCTAATCCCCATTAACCACTTCTGTTGTAATTAAAAAAAAAGTAGAACATCCTTTTCTGGATCATTTATGGATTCTTCTCTCTAACTGATGTTGTCCCAGTACAGAATCTGTCAAAATCTTCTTGTAAAAACAGGAAGGTTTTGTATTCTACCCATACCCCTCTACCCACAAAAACCTAATGAGTTCCTCATTCTAAATCTGCATTTTTTAATCTAGTCTCTAGAAAGACTTTAGGGTTTTCATCAATTTCTAAATTTATCAGCAAAGATGTGTTTGCATACATGCTTTTCCATCTATAAAGTTGGATGCTATGTAGTACTACTTCATATGGTGGTTGTAAGCCTTTCAGGAGATACTGTATTTAAATAATTTAACACAGTGCCTGTGTTAAAAAAATGTTCATTAACGGTTTATTTGTTGTTTTATTACTTTAAAAAGGGAATATAATTGTTATCGCGTGTGAGGCTTTTAGGCAATCCTAATAGATGAACTTCTGCTTTGTATTATTTACATATTTCTACAGATTTCAGACGTACACTACATTTAGGCTGCATACAGAATAGTTCTCATAAAAGCTCAGAAAGGTAGAGGAAGAAAGTTATTTCAGCTTCAAATATTTCTTCAAGATTTCAAAGATTAAGAACCATTACATTTAACTGTTTCTTACTTCATTTAATTTCTTTTCTCCTATATATGATTTATTTTTCCTGTCATCCCCATTAGATCAAAAGCAGCTTAGGAATGAACATTGTCAGTGCTTTCTTTGCCTTCGTTGGAGTAATTCTGCTGCTGACAGATGTGAGCATCAATGGCCTACCCAACCAAGACTACTGGGCAGTTGTAAGTATCCCATGATCTACCACATGCTTCCTCTTCACTCTCACACAGCCAGTCTATTTTCTATCTATTATGACTCTACAGAAACCTTAGTGGAAAATCCCTTTTTCTATTCCAGCCCTACTCCTGATCATGTGGTCTGTAGGAATGCAGAAAAAGTGGGATGAACTGGGCAAGAAAGGACATCCTTTATTGGTCCCACTGTTAATCATGTGAACAGTGGAGAAAATACCAAAGGACACTTAAAGATATCCATATAGAATTTTCCAAAGATTTTAAATTCTATGTAAATAAGATAGTCAAGTTACTGTGTAGTTTTATTTTAGAGTAAGAATGGGATGAGTGGAAACTGGCCCCAACAAGGTCATTTCACTTTTATTAGAGAAACTCAAAGAATGAAGAAATTTCAAAGTGAAACACATGCCTCTGAATGTTCTCAAAACAGAAGTATCCATTCATTATCATATTAGGCAAATCACAGACTCTGACAATCACCCCAAGAGCAGAGAAAGTATACAGAAGCACTTATAAGAAGGCAAGAATATGAGGGAATTTCCTGGTAAATAAGGAGAGAAACAAGAACATAAAATTTATCCTCTGTAATACCAAACCAAAAAAAAAAAATTTCTCAAAAACTACCTTTTAAATTGGCATCCAAGTAAGAACCCTAATGATTCTGTTGTGTCTCGAGGTGGCAGGACAAAGTACAGCTCCTAATCCTACCTTTTACTCCCAAGAAAAAAAAACTAAGAAAAGTAGGACACCAAAAAATATGGACAAGTCTCACTAAGGTACTCCAATCTGGAGCTAAGAAGACTTAGGTGCAGAGCAGTCAATTCTAAGAAAGTATAAAGCAGGGCCACCTGGGTGGCTTAGTTAGTTAAGCCTCTGACTTTGGCTCAGGTCATGATCTTAGGAACCTAGGATAGAGCTCCACATCCAGCTCATCACTCAGCAGGGAGTCTGCTTATCTCTCTCCCTCTTCTCTCCCCCTGCTCTTACACACACTCTCTCTATAATAAATAAAATCTTTTTAAGAAAGAAAGAAAGAGAAAGAAAGAGAGAGAAAGAGAGGAAGGAAGGAAACAAGGAAGGAAGGAAGAAGGGAAAAGAAGGGAGAAAGAAAATTTTTACCTGAATGGTAAAAGTCCCTGTGTTGCACCCCAGGACCTCAAGAAAAGCAGGTCACAAGAATTAATATCTTCTGGTGCACCTTGAAAACATGGAGGAAGGAGCAAAAATCCATAGGAACACAATATAACTCTGACCTTGGGGCAGGTCTTAGTATAGACATTTCTCAAAAGAAAGAGAAAGCAAAGTCAACATTCATTAGCAAGAACCGTGTTCAGTGCCAGGTGAGTCATTTCTTTCACTCCTACAGCTGCATGGTTATCATTCAGGAAAATGAATATAAAACAGTATCTGGCTCTAAAACTGAAGCTGGAAACAAGGAAGACAAAGTACGCATAGTTAAGTAGAAACATAATCAAGGAAAAGTCAACTATACCATATCCAAACAAAAGTAAAGCCTGTATACAGTTATTCACTTTAAGAACGAGAGGGAAAAAAAAAAAAAAGAAATGGTAGGGAAACTCTCCAAATACATTACAGTGATTAAAGAAGAAATGAGAGGAAAAAAGGGAAGAGGAAAGAAGACTTAAGATTCCCGTGGGTCAGCAGAAATACTCATACGCCTATTATTTATTTTGAGAAAAAGATACAGTTCACCTGATTGGAATAAAAGACACATCAGATGATAAAATGGATGCAAACACATGTGCCTTCCCTTTTTCTCACAAGATGTTATCTGGTTTGATGGAGATGTGAATCACATAAATAAGGAATACACTGAGTTTCCTCATTATCATGGTTAGATTCCTCACTAATCTGGGAAGACACATCCTCAAATTTTAGCTCAAATTCCTGTCTTATGAAACAGTGACTCTAGTCTGTGATTACCATATGAGCCAGACGTAGGATGTGGGTTTCAGGAATTGGTATTTAATTCAATCCTAGGTCTACATTTTTCAATTTAACACAGAGACAACAAAAGGAATTTTCAAGTAGCAGGTGAAGCCATGTTATACCATAGCACGTCAGTAGTACAGATCGAAAAAAAAAATGGAAGAAATATTACCCAATTATCTATAGAAGACTCTACATGAGCATTTCATACTATTAAAAATAATTAATAAGAAAACAAAATGACAGAAGGAAATAAAAGAACACTGCAGAATTACAGAAACCAAGAGTACCTCAAACCACTATTATAAATCTAGTAAAGAAATCACACAGAGCAAGAGACAGAATGGACTCAGGTAAAAATGGCAGAGAGAAAAACTGTAATCATAGTATTCACAGAAGAAAATGACAAATATATTAAATAATTAGAAAGAAAATGACAAACATGGAAGACAGGCAAGTTTCATCCAACATAATAAGTGATTTCGCGGAGTTAGAGAATCCAACAAATGGTACAGAAAAAAAGTATCCAGTAATATTGAAAAGATCCTGAAGTAAGAAAACAACTGAATTTGTACATTGAAAGGAACAACCTATACAGGGAGAAAGATGTAAAATAATTGAGATAGATGACATGGCTGTAGATATAGATCCCTGTTAAGACAGAAGGTATAATAAAGGATTCTTTAAGGTTTTAGGGAGAAAAATCCAATACCTACTAGCCGGAAAAAAAAGTCAGTGTGATTCAGTTGCCACCCTGCAACATTCAATGAGGAAAGACAATGCAGCAATGTTACAAAGTTCTGATGAACAGAAACTGTGACTCAAGAATAACCCATCCAATAAAATTCTTGTACAAGTATAAAAGCATAAAGAAGATACTCTCAGTAAACAATGATAATACACTGGTGCTTTAAAAAAAAAAAAAAAGGAATATTCTACCACATAGGAGGTTAATTAAATCAAGATTCAGAAAGACAAGGAGAAGCTATGTAAAGAGATAAGCGAAAAACACAACGCCATTTAAATATTCATCTGAGACCATAAGACAGAACAACTGGAGAAATGACAGCTTTAGAAGTGAACATAAAGCTTTTAATGTTCACCCACCCTCCCCCACCTGTAAAAACATGAAAACATGAAAAATGACAAAATCACCAAAAACTGGGAGATGAAGAGAGGAAAGAAGAGAGAGATGTCAAATGAGAGTGCCACTTGCCTAATTTTCATAGCAATCATTTCACACTAAAATTGAAACTTGTCGGTTTAAAAATACTTTAATTTCTTCATGGATTCCCTAAACTTTTAACTTTGGCAGACTTAATTTACCTATTTCTATTCTTTCAAAAATCAAGTAAATACTTTTACTTCAAAAGAGCAAGTATAAAACTATTCCATTCTTTGAGAACAATGTTTCTATCTCTTGCTTTCTCTCATCCCCTCTCTTGTTCTGCTTCCTCTCTTGCTGTCTCTCCATGCGTCCATTTCTCCGTCTTGTGGCCTCTACACAGAGATCTAGAAAAACAGGGATCAAATTTCAATTTTTCTTATTTCTAGACAATGACATTAGTGATGACTTTTCTATATATCTAGATTTTTTTTAAATAAGTAGGTAACATTTTTATAAAAACAAGAAAGGCTTGCAAATAAAAAAATGTACTTTCTTTCTAATGTCTCTAAATAGTCTGGTAGATAAAAGGAGTCTTCTGACATTTTAAAGAAAATTCAAAATTAATACATTCCCCTGAAATAAGCGTTCGATGATAACAGAAAAATAATCATAGAGTAAGTTTAGTAAGAGCAATGGCACATTTAATGAGTCAATAACTTTTTGAAGCTTGTGAGAAGACTTGATTAGTCAAAATTTTGGTGTGTTTTTTCCTGATTTCAGCTTTCTGGGAAAGGAATTGCAGCCATGCTGATTATCTTCTCTCTTTTGGAGTTCTGCACAAATTGCACTACAGCCTATTTTGCCAAACAAGCGATCACCGAAACCAACAGGGTGAGCTGGGCCTCTCCTCTGAAAAATACTCTGAGTATTTGCTGGAGAAAAAACAAACAAGTGTCAGAGAAGTGTCCCACTGTGGGTTAACAAGAGCGCCCTTTGCCTTGAGTCATGGGGTGGGGAGGGAGTGGGGCATGAGACCCAAAGGACTGTAGTAATAATACTGCTTGTTTTATTCATTCCAGCCTGCCCTGGTTATTTCCAATGTGTATACAGCCAGTCCCTTGGCACCAGGATTTTCCTCCGCTCCTCCCAGAAAGGATGACTGCCTCACTTATGCTACTTAAAACAAAAAGGAGAGGCACTGAGTGGCACAATCAGTTGAGCATCCAACTCTTAGCTTCCGCTCAGGTTGTGATCATGGGATGGAGTTCCACGTCAGGCTTTGCGCTTAGTGCTGAGTCAGCTTCAGATTCTTGCTTCCTCTGCTTCTGCCCCTCCCACTCACATGCATGCACGTTCCGCCTCCCCTAACATAAATAAAAAAATCATTAAAAAGAATTTGGCTAAAAATAAAAAGGAGCACCATGCAATCTCATGAGGTTTCCTAAGAAGCTGGCCTTGGGTGCTTGGGTGGCTCAGTGGGTTAAAGCCTCTGCCTTCAGCTCAGGTCATGATCTCAGGGTCTGGGATTGAGGCCCACATAGGGCTCTCTGCTCAGCAGGGAGCCTGCTTCCTCCTCTCTCTGCCTGCCTCTCTGCCTATGTGTGATTTCTCTCTGTGTCAAATAAATAAATAAAATGTTTAAAAAAAAAAAAAAAGAAGCTGGCCGCTGGCCTCAACTGTCCATGATGATTGCTCATCTTCTGAGACTGTGTTTGAGATTTTTCTTAGTTTGTCACTAATGATAATTGCATGTATCTCCCCGCCACTGTTTCTTCCTACATACCACTACCACACTGGGGAGGTGGATGACCAAAAGACTGAAAATGGCTCACAATATTTTGTACATTAATTTCATCAGACCATGCCTCTTGGATAGCTACAAAGCTTTGCTATTTACAGAGTATTTTCACATCCATTAAACTCATTTGCAATGGGGCAAGAGCAAGCCAAAGATGGTACACTGACAGAGTTTTATTTTGGTTATGGCTGTTTTGTTTCTGAAATGGGGAAAAAAGGGGCATGTTTAAAAGCCAATGGGAACAATCCAGGTAAGATAGTAAGCTATTGAATATATGAGAGAAAAGGGATGATTGCAGCCTAAGTACCAAGCAGTCAAAGCGTATATGGAAGGCATGGCCTAAGTCATGAGGAAGGGTGGTTTATCCACATAATAGAAAGAAAGGAAGATGTCACTATTACAGCCATCAGTAGGTTTGCAGGGATGGTAGAGTATGTAAGAGGCTCCATTATGATGGCTCGTGTCATCCCCATCAAAGCAGAAGTGAGGTCATGCCCAAAGTGGGGGCCATGTGTAGAATGAATATTGAGCAGAAAGGATAGTGTTGGAAAATCCATGGAAATAAAGAATAAACTAATCAGAGAAAGATATGAGGGCTGCCAGGCTATACCAAGGGCACATTTGAAGGAGTGGTCACAAATTTATAGTACAAAAAAACTGAATGCTTCAGCAAGACTTGGTTGCTCAGATGCGAATCCAGATAAAGTGCCTATTTGGTTTCATCCAGGATCAGGGTTTTCCAAGAGGGGATGATAAAATACCAAAGGGGCAAAAAGACGTAGGATAATGTCAAAAGTATTATTGCAACAATGGACTATGAATCTAAACTAGATTAAGAAGAGAAGAAAAGAAAAATAGATTGGTCAAAAATTATCTGCCTTTCCCATAGAGTTATTGTAAAGATCAAATAAGACAACAGTATGTGAAAACAGTTTGGAAACAGCAAAGTATTACCCATTTTTGAAGCTTGAGAATTTTTTTTAAAAGCCAAATGGGACAAAACATGTAGCGATAGAGTAGGTACAGAAATCAAAATCAAGGAAGAGGCAGATGAGAAGAATGGAATTATTGTATCTGGGAAAGCAGGTGTATTATGTGAGCTGAATGTTACATAGTTCCAAATTTCCTGGTCAGCCTAGGTCCCAACTATTTAGCAATTTGAGTGATCGGGAATGCTGTGTCCTTCACCATGAATCTCACAGGTAAGTGAAAGTAGAGACAT
This sequence comes from Spilogale gracilis, assembly GCA_004023965.1. NCBI lineage: Eukaryota > Metazoa > Chordata > Mammalia > Carnivora > Mephitidae > Spilogale > Spilogale gracilis. Next base: position 29,290 of record PITA01004205.1, read on the forward strand.
ATACTCTATGGTCTGAGGGTCTAGGAACGCGACAGTGTTCCCAAAACGGCTGTAGGAGTGGCATACTGTAAATCTATATAAATGACTTAAAAAGTAAGACTTGTTTTATGGAAGAGAAGCATTTCTAGCTAAGTTGATTTTTAAAATAAATTTCCATAAAACATATTCTATTTTTCATTTTACTTTAGCATTAGTAATAATGGTAATAGCAAATATTTAACCCACTCTATGTGCTAGGCACATCCCCAAACACTTATATAAATTAATATACTTAATGCTCACAAGACCCCTGTGAAACAAGAACTATAATCAGCATTTCCAGATGATAGCATAGAGATTAAAACCTTGCCATTAAGATATGCAGTTAGCAAAGACTGAAGCATGAATTTGAACCCAGGCAGTCTAGCTCCCAAGTTCAGGAAGTGCCCCTAACCATTATTCCCACTCTTCTTATCTTGGATGGAAGCAGAGATTTGTAGCTCCAAAACAAGCAAGCAAACAAACATGTTTCTTTATAGTAAACCTTAGTACATGTGAAATGAACTACCTAACTCTCTGATGGGAGAAAAGGGGTTTAGTAATATACTACTACTACTTTCAGCACTTGCCTCCTGAAAGTTACCGCTACTTTTCATCTCACCTGAGAGTTCCTTAACTCAATACCTAGAGTGTCAACTGATTTGCCCCCCAACTCCTCTTTGTGCTAGAGAATCAAAAGTTGCCAATAGGTTTGGGTTTCAACCATCTAAAATTTGTATTTTAAGTAAAGGCTTTTTACAGTGTAAAAAACAAGACTGCCTACTTCTGCAATTTTATCTATGCTGTAAGCATAAAATTCTTATATAGTGGATTCACTTTAAACAAAGCAATCATGTTTTTATGCAACTGGGGAAGTATTCCTTCACTCACTAATCAAAATTAATTGAGTGCCTACTCTGTACAGGGCACTGCTCTGTCTGTTTGAGAAAAACAAAGATTCTATCCCTCGGATACTTACATCATCTAAGTGTTAGACTTCCTGTGAAAAATAAAATCAGAGTTTAATTTTAAGTTTTAAATCCTCTAAGCTTTCTAAAAATGCACCTGTGACCTAAGACCTGAGAAAGCGACTAGAGTAGAAATATTATATCCCAGCACAGAAGTCATATGCCTATTACTAATACTAAATACTAAATTACTTACCATACTAATACTAAATTATTAAAGGCCTTATGGATTTTCATTCTGGATTATCTAAGAACTTACTCATTTTTTCATTCATTCATTCAAAAAAATACATTACTACTTTGTGACCAAACATTGTGCTAAGTAAGCTATACATAAAAGTAAGGTTTTTATATAGTTTTTATTTGGGGCGATATAAAACAGAATAGAGCAGGCTTTATCTTAAGGCAATACACACCTGCTTTTTTCATATAAAAGCAATAAATGCTGGGTTTGAGTACCAACATTTCATTCAAGAAATATAACTGAAGCTATACAAGGAAAACCCAAGTACATTCTATATTTAGTGTCTTCCCTCTCCAGAAAAACACAGGTTATTATTAGATTTCTAGGACTCCAGGGCATCAACCAATTCTAAATCCTAAGACTTAGGTCAAGATTTCATGAAATGCATGGGTTCAGAGTTATCTTTCCAGAATATACAAATACATTGTAGATACATACATATTATTGATTCATACCTGGCCTACACAACATTTCTGAAAGCTTTTTTCAGAGTATATTTTACATTTGTTAAAGTCCTTTAAAAATCAAAATGTCCGTCATCACTAGCTATGAGGGAAATTCAAATCAAAACCACATTGAGATACCACCAGTCAAAATGGCAAAAATTAACAGGACAGCAAACAACAAGTGTTGGAGAGGCTGCGGAGAAAGGGGAACCCTCTTACACTGTTGGTGGGAATGCAAGTTGGTGCAGCAGCTTTGGGAAACAGTGTGGGGACTCCTTAAAATATTAAAAATAGAGCTACCATATGACCCTGAAATTGCACTACTGGGTATTTATCCCAAAGATACAGATGTAGTGAAAAGAAGGGCCATATGTACTCCAATGTTCATTGCAGCAATGGCCACAACTGTGGAAAGAGCCAAGGTGCCCTAAACAGATGAATGGATAAAGATGAAGTGGTACATATATACAATGGAATACTATGCCTCCATCAGAAAGGATGAATTCCCAACTTTTGTAGCAACATGGATTGGATTGGAGATTATGCTGAGTGAAATAAGCCAAGCAGAGAAAGTCAAGTATCACATGGTTTCACTTACTTGTGGAGCATAAGGAGTAACATGGAGGAGAGTAGGAGAAGGAAAGGAAATGGGAAGTAGGGTAAATCAGGAGGGAGATGAAACATGAGAGACTTTGGACTCAGAAACAAACTGAGGGTCTTGGAGGGGAGGGGGTGAGGGTATGGGTGAGCCTAGTGGTTGGTACTGAGGCATGTACTGCATGGAGCACTGGGTGTGGGGCATAAACAATGAATCTTGGAACACTGAAAAAATAAAATAAAATAAAATAAAATAAATAAAATAAAAAAATAAAATATAAAATAAAATAAATAAAATAAAATAAAATAAACTTAAAAATCCCTTTAAAAATCAATCAGTCACAACTATCCCCTTGTCCCATGGAGCAGATGCTGGCCAAACTCATCCTAAATTTGGGTGACTGGGAGGAGGTGCCAAGGGTACCCAGGCATCTATTTGTAGGGTGATTTAAATCAGCGGAAAAGATCCTACAGGAAGCTTTGGGTTCAAGTATCTGAAGCTCAAGCTGAAAGAGCAGGACATGGAGTCCAGTTCCCCACCTGGGTCAAACCAGGCTTGACCCCCATGGAGAAAGGGGTGTTGTCATTTGCATATGGACTATAAGGAGGCTCCTATTCCGTGAGGCAGACTGAAGAAAATGCAAGGCCGCTGGATCCCCAGGCCGCTGGAGCTTGGGAAGCACTGGGGGACAGCACCTGGGGCAAGGCAGACTTCTTGAAAAGGGCAGCTGCATGGCTTGGGAAGACAAAGATGCAGACGGAAAGTGGCTGCTGGGCCACATTTCACAATGTGAAGATTCTGGGGACTCCCAGAAGTACTCTGGAAGTGGGAATTTGCAGAGAACCGAGGTGTACTTGAGCAGATCAGGGGCGAGCTAGACAAATGTGGCCACACTGCCAGTGTATCCTAATTCTCACAGGATGGAGAGGACTTGGACATCAGCATTTTCCTAAAACTGGCTAATTTCTGCCTTTCTCCCTTCATTTTCCAATTAACCCAAAAAAGGCTTTTCTCTCTCCAGACTATTCCCAACAAGGTAATTCTTATTTTTTAAATGTTCACTCTTCTCCCCAAACCCACCTCTACTCCACTCCTCAGTTCCCTGACTTCACTCGAAAAATGGATAACCCTTGCCCTGTGATGGCCATGGCTATGGGTTCCCTGCTCAGCAGAGTGTTTGCTCTCCCTCTCCCTCTGCCCCTCCTCACAAGCAAGTACTTATTATTTACAAGTAATAACTGCTGGGTTGGAGTACAAAGACCTCACTCAAGAAATATAAATATTTCTCTCAAATAAATAAAATCTTTAAAAATAATAATAAATAATAAAAAAATGGACATATTCCTTTACTCAGTTCTACCAGCTGGCTGTACCAATCTCTTTCTCTATTCACAGTGCCTATTCAGTTTAAACCTCACCCACAGTCTGACTTTGTTTTCACCATTCCTGCTATTCACCTAAGAACTTAGCAACACTTATAATCTGGTACAGACTTTTTGGCCAAATATCACTCATACAGCCATAGAATGCTGACTGCAATGTCTAGTTCTGTTGATCTCAGCCTATTGACAGTGATGCTATCGACCTGATTTCTAAGGCCCTCACCTGAGCCCTAGTGCTCATGGCAGTCCCCATAGATGGGCCCCTACTGGAACAAGTGATATGGCTGGATTGACCCTTGTGGTTCTTACTGTAATTGTAGGTTGAACTTCAGCAACAACCATCAGGAAACTTTGAACGATAGGACTTACCAGTCCTGGAAGGTCCATAGCTTGCCCCAAGGGCCATGTAGCAAGGGAGAGGGATAGAGAGAAAGCACAAACTTGGGGTTCTGCCTTTACTAGGGCTGAAGGTAGAGTACCTGCAGTTTCTTGGGTTCACTCTTTATGGGTGAATTCAAGACATAAGAGCAGAAATTACAGCACAGGAAGGGAAAAGCTGGGTCATTCAAGTGAGTAGTTATCTTTGTTAACCACGGAGAGCTTTCTAAAAGGGAATCTTTGGAGGTGGAGGGGCCTATTTTTTCTCTGGTTGTTTTGTTAGTAGCTGTGTCACACAGCTGGCTATTCATTTATCTGAGAGGAATGTCTTTGAAATGGATGCACGGACAATCAAAAGCTTAATGTCAAGGACTTACACTGTAAGAGAGAAGAGAAAATGAAGTCAGAGAGTAGTACAATGGAGTACACACAGCCAGAACTGGAGCTGAGAACCATCCCTAGACCTTGTGATTTCAACAGTATTTCTTCTATAACAGTCATACAACACAGCTTTTCCTGAAAGAGACGTAAGAGAGTAAAGGGGTAGAGATTCTGGAGCTAGATTGCTGGAGTTAGAACCCCAACTTGCACATTTATAAGCTGTGTGCCTATGAACAAGATCCCTAACCTCTCCAAGCCTCAGTATTTTCACCAGTTCAAGTAATAACAATGGTGCCGTTTAAGTAAGATAAGCCAGTGTGTTAAAGCAGCTACACAAGGAGGCCATTAGACCAGAGTGGCTCTAATGCCTTGATAGCCTACATGAGCAAACTGAAACCAAAACTAGAATCAATGCGCTCCAACCTGAGAAAATTAAACTTAAGAACAACTA
>PITA01004205.1:34255-108858 GCA_004023965.1 Spilogale gracilis
TTGTTACTAAATTTTTTTTTCCAGTGTTTCAAGATTCATTCCCCATTCCCCACACCCAGTGCTCCACGCTTTAGGTGTCCCCAGTACCCACCACCAGGCTCTCCCATCCCTCCACCCCCCTCCCTCCAAGTCCCTCAGTTTGTTTCTGTGTTCAAAATCTCTGTTGTTTCGTTTCCCTCCCTAGATTACCCTAGTTCCCGTTTGCTTTCCTTCTGCCACTGTCCTCCAGTTTGCCCCTCATGCACCGCAAGTAAGTGAGACCATGCGATACTTGACTTTCTCTGCAAATTTTTGATGTATCTGAGTTTATCTTTAAACACATGCAAAGTACCTAACATATTGCCTGAACACAGTAAATGCAAAAGAAAAAAAGCAAAATAATTTTTAAACTACTAATTAGCGTTTCCTTAGAGAACTGTATTTATGTAATAATGCTAACTATATGGAAATGGATGTCTACTATGTACACATATGTGTTCATATATACATGTATACATTTTTATATAAATATACCTCTATACACATATTGCATACACGTATGTGTTCATATATACATGTATACATTTTTATATAAATATACCTCTATACACACATTGCATATCTACAATAAACTCAATTGCTTAGTTTCCCCAGTGTTATACAGATTTATTTCCATTTTCCTACTAAAATAACCTGGTGTTTACACATAGGAAGTATCTGTTTTGTCTGTGCCTAAGTAAAATGTAGTTAATCATAACAATTTGGACAAAATATTTTATGGGGCCTTAGAGCCAGTGGAGGCCTTATAATGATTCTCAACAGTAATTTTAACATTATATCAAGCATAGCGGTCTCAACACATTTCCTTGTAATGTCTTTGTTATCCTCGTAATGGCCTTGATGTCCTTAGAACCAATTCAAGGGAAATTAACAATACAACCTACATGGAAAAATACTGATACAACAAAAATTAAAAGTAAAAAAAAAAGTCATATTGGATGTCATACCAGGACTGCCTGCCTCTTCATGGTTAAAGAAAGCAGTTTTGAGAACCAAGTGACAAAAATTAGAATGAAATTGGGGCATCTGGGTGTCTCAGTTGTTAAGGGTCTGCCTTTGGCTTGGGTCATGATCCCAGGGTCTGGGATTGAACCCTGCATCAGGCTCCCTGCTTAGGGAGAAGCCTGCTTTTCCCTCTTCCACTCCCCCTGCTTATGTTCCCTCTCTTGCCGTGTCTCTCTCTGTCAAATTTAAAAAAAATTTAAAAAAAATTAGAATGAAATTAACTCTAAATTTCTTTTTTTTTAAAGATTTTATTTATTTATTTGACAGAGAGAAACAGAGCTAGACAGAGAACACAAGCAAGGGAAATGAGAAAGGGAGAATCAGGCTTCCCACCGAGCAGGGAGCCCAATGCGGGGCTCGATCCTGGGACTGACTCCAGGATCATGACCTGAGTCGAAGGCAGTCGCTTAACCAACTGAGCCACCTAGGAGCCCCAACTCTAAATTTCTAAACCCAGTTTATATATATAGAGAAAAGTAACATTGGTTGACTGATTTGTGGTATTATCAAAGGAATTAAAAAGTACCAAGGAACTTTGCCTATCCCACAGTTTGATTTACTCATCTATTCCTGCCTATGTTCATACTGAATACATATGACAATGAATTTGTACTCATTGAATAAATACAAATACTTACTTGGTTCCCCATCCAAGAAAATCATCAAATCCAAGCTAATTTCCACAGACAGACCATTGCGGAAACCTTAGACAAAGGAAAAGATAGCTCTCTTCTCTCGCCATCAATCAATCAGGGCAGCAACTTTCAACAGGGAGTCATCTCATCAGAACTCTCATTTCTACTAAATCCATAATCTTGACATTGAAATCACATTCAAGTGAGTTCTTCTACAGCACACAGAATGCTTAGTATTATCAGATCACTCTCTGCTCACAGACAGGTAAAGCAGAAAAGAACAATCCTAATATCAGAAACTAAACTGTTTTATTACTTAAAACTGAAACTCCTATTTCAGTGATATACTGACCAATACAAAATGTAAAGGCATTAGAACAGCCTGGACATATATTTTTTTTCTTTTAATTGAGGAGGCTGTAGAGTCACACTATATAAGAAAGCTAACTATGAAGCTAATAATAAAGTTATTGAGTTTATAACTGATTTTCAAACTATAAATGATCATAAAGGATCTTGGTGGCTTTAAGGTATGATTGTAATTTGGCTTTGGCAAGGAAAAAAAAGTGTTAGTAGCATTTAGGCAATTTCTTTATAAAAGAAAAATCAGTCTCTGTTCCCAAATGTTTACTATTATTTACGATTTACATCACAAGCTTGAATTTTAATTTTCCCAAAATATCAATAAAACTTTTCCAGGAACAAACGAGACTTCATAACATTCAGTAGCTGCAGGAATGTCTGCTAACCAGGTATTTTACTGCCTCAGTAAGTCACGATAGTTGCCTAACAGGAGTCGCTGAACTTGTCAGTTAAATTAAGATCACAGTTTTTGCTTGAGGTTCACACCCCAACTTCATCTACCACATCGGACCCTTCTGTATCCTCCAGCTGCTACTGCTACTTCTTTACACATCTTTTCACACACATTATTTTAACGACTCTCCACAACAAATAGAAAACTGATACCAGGTATAATCTGAAACGTAAACTCACCTCAGCAGGTGGATGCAAAAGTCATTCTGGTGTCTTGCCAAATAGTCTCATTAATTTCTTTCTTTGTTTTCTTACGTTTTTAAAAAAAAAAAAAAAGGCAGGTAGTTACTGACTCAACTGCCTTTTTCGATATTTACACCTCCTAAAAGGCATTTGCGCTACCACTTCCCTCTGAGGACAGAGAAGGTGGGGAGGGACTGATTTATCAGTGATCCTGGTCGCTCTGTAGCGAATGCACCAGAAGGGCCAATAACAGAAACGAAGGTTTGGAGAAGCCATTTCTCCACGCAGGTAGAGGTCCCCGGATCTGACCACGTGGTCCACAAAGCCATAGTGAGTCTGCGCACATCTCCCCTCCCCCCACCACGTATCAGACGTGGGTGCGCAGGCGCACGAAGGCAGAGCCTCTGCCACTACCGTTGGAGGCCCGCGTGGCCTGAGGAGCCTGAGGGCCTGCTGGGTCCTGGGCTCCTTGCAGCTTCAGTGATGCTTGCCAGGCCGCGCCGGGGTACCTGGCCCTGAGGGCACTGTCCCCTGAGATCTGCCTCTTGATCTGGGCCTGGGCACTGGCAGAAGGACAGGGACAGGGTGCTGGAGGAGTGCTCCTGGGCAAAGGGGCCGCCCACACTCGGACTCTGCCCGGTTATCCTCGGCCTGGACTTAAAAGGGCGAAAATCGATCCTTGGGACCTTGAACAAGTGAAATGAAGGGTAATATCACTTTGCTTATGGTATTTCGTAAGTGTTAAAAGCTAAAAAGGGGCGCATAGCTAGAATTCGGTGCCTCCGTCCGCCACCTTCCCTCTCCTGCCGGGTCCATCCTTGTGCAGACGCTGGACCTCAGCCGCCCCCCGGGGGCCCAGCCCAGGCCACTTCTTCAAGTGTGAATCCCTCTGTCGCAGCCCAGGACTGGCCCAGGACGGGGTTCCGAGAACTCACACTGCCATGGGAGCCAGACCCGATCCTCCAGAGTTAGACGTGATGTGGTGGAGGGGAGCAAGGAGGGGAGTACTAATAGACTTAGGGGCCGTGGAGGCTTCCCAAAGAAGGGTACTGTTGGAGCTATTAGGGCAGAAACCCAGGGAGAAGCTGGGACGCAGCCAAGAATGTGGGCAGGGAACAGCTCATGAAGGGCTTTATCCGTCCTGCCAAAGAGTTCGAACTTTATACTGAAAAGGGGAGTCCCATCCCTGCTAAAGACGGAGAAGTGTCTTCTAGACATGAACTCTCTAACTGTTCCAGAATTTCTGTGTCTTAAGGCAAGTGTAGAGGATGAGGATAGGTTTGGGAATAAGGGCTAGAGGCTTGTTCTGCAGCTGCTTTTTGGATTAGTGATGAGATGATGAGACTAACAAAGACTTGAAACAAATAAATTACTGTTTTTTTTAATTTTATCTTTTTTTTACAAAAATGAGAAACTGGGTTATAGAATAACTGAATGTAGAGTATTTTTCTAAAAAATTCTAACCATCATTTATTCCAGAAATAAAATTGTAGAATTTCTTATTTTCTTCCATCAGTGAAGCTACAGAATTTTAAGCACACACACAACCTGTTTTTTCCTCATACTTCTTCTTTTTTCTTTTTTTTTAAGATTTTACTTATTTATTTGACAGAGAGAAACAGGGAAAGAGGGAACACAAGCAGGGGGAACGAGAAAGGGAGAAGCAGACTTCCAACTGAGCAGGGAGCTCCATGCAGAGCTTGATGCGGGGCTCAATCCTGGGACTCCAGGATCATAACCTGAGCGGAAGGCAGACGTTTAATGATGCTTAACCACTGAGGCACCCCAGAGCTCCTTTTCTTCATACCTTTTTTTTTTTTTAAAGATTTTATTTATTTATTTGACAGAGAGAGAGACACACACAAATAGGCAGAGAGGCAGGCAGAGAAAGAGGGGGAAGCAGGCTCCCCACCGAGCAGAGTCCCACCATGTGGGACTCCATCCCAGGACCCTGAGATCATGACCTGAGCCGAAGGCAGAAGCTTAACCCTCTGAGCCACCCAGGCACCCCCTTTTTTTTATACCTTAATGAATACTTCACCAGGGGTGGTTTTGGTGGGGAGCTGATGGAGACCATAGTTGCTAAATATTCTCCCCAAGTCACTCATGGTGCTTCCACTATCAACTGTGAGAATTTTTATGCATATACAAAAGGGCTAATTATTTTTTATTATTTTCCTTTTTTCTCAAATGTTACAATAGCAATCTAGATATGACTTCCTCATTACTTTATATATGAATTCAGTGTTCTTTTATTTAAGCCTGACAGGATGATTAATCTTGGTTGCCTTTAGGCCTGTACCCTTCCTTTGGTATTTCTCAAAGGTGCTGTTTAATATATGAAACTTACTATTTATACTTAAGTTATTATACTTAACATACAGTTTTCTCTACTGTCAATAGCTCTTGTATTCTTACCTAGCTTTTTTCTGTCTCGGTACTTTATAGAAATAAGAGACATTCAGAAAATCAATTTTAGAAACCAGAGACTCATTAAAATAATCAAATCATGAGATTTTAAAGGTACAGGGAGTGAGAGGTCATTTACTCAAACCCACCTCTCAGAACTACCAAGATGCAGCTTTTAAGGTTATCCATTAGATGATCACCTGGCTATGTGGCATGATTCATGTTACTGACCTAAGTAGGACATGTTAGAAGATGTAGAATAATATAATGTCAGATCCACAAAGGATACAGTTATTAGCCAAGTTTTCTGAACACCAGGGAAAAATGTGGAAATGGGTTGGGCGGGGGAGAAGAAATAATAACAACAAAAGAACTCCTAGAATAAGCCTTTAGGATTGTCGAAGCAATTTTGGTAAGTTGTCTGATAGCAGAAAAAGTTCTTTAATATAAAAAAGAACTAGATAGCAAGTATGTAGCAGGAAAAAAAAATCATGGGCCCAGGATGAATTTAAGTACAAGAATTTGGTTTTGAAATGTAAACATGGCATTATGAATTGCACTGAACTCATTATGAATTGCAAATAAGTTGTTAAAAGCTTTACTGAAAATTCTCAGTGTTTCCTAAGTGTTCCTCATACTTTCCCATCCAGAGCCACTGTTTACTACTCAGAGAAAATAACTATAATATGGCTACACTTTTTAGTTGTAGAGAGAGGCTTTTCACTTACGAAGGCCATTATTCAGAACAGGTAGATGCAAGCTGATGCCTTTACAAAGTTAGGCACAGAAAGAAGAAAGTTGCTTCAGAGTTTGGGGAGGTGGTTGTCAAACAGTAGGGAAAGAATCAAACTTAAGTACTGTCTTTTGAGCAGAGTGTGTATATGTGTTGAGCAGAGTGTGTATACGTGTTTTGTATTGCTTTGTAGAAGTTTGCTAATGAAAGTATCACCAAAGATTAGAAGCATAATCATCTAGAGGAAATGCTAGTAGTATGGCTCCATGTTCAAAAATCTCTGCAGCAGATAGTCTTGCTTTAGCGGTAAGTAAGACTTCACTTTCACTAAATTCAGGACTATGCACTATTTCAGTTTACTAAGGATTATTCTTGAATCTGGAAAGGGGCATATTTGGTTAAGTCAAAAGGGTAAAAATGGGTTAAAAACTTTTTTTGAATATACTTGACACACAATGTTACATTTGTTTCAGATATGACATCTCTATATTATGGTACACTCACCATAAGTGTAGATGGCTACCATCTGTCACCATACAATGCTGGAACAAGATCATTGACTATATTCTTTTTGCTGTGCCTTTTATTTCTGTGACTTATTCATTATATAACTGGAATCTCCCTGTAACTCCCACTCCCCTTCACCCAAAAAAATGGTTTTTTTTAAATACTGATTGTCTTCTGCAAATTTTGACTGATCTCATGTCTGTTTGTACACAAATATGTGCTTAGACATAATCATACTGACCAAACCAACATGCACAGGGTAGTAGATAAATCCCAAAAAGGAATAAAAGAAAAAGAAGTGTTTTGGGTTTTGGTTTTTTTAAAGATTTTATTTATTTATTTGACAGAGAGAAAAACAGTGAGAGAGGGAATACAAGCAGGGTGAGAGTGGGAGAAGCAGGTTTCCCGCCAAGCAGGGAGCCAGATGCGGGGCTCAATCCCAGGTCTCTGGGATCGTGACCTGAGCCAAAGGCAGTCGCTTAACCAACTGAGCCACCCAGGTGCCCCTGGTGTTTTTTTTAAACTGGAAGAGGGGTTTCTTGTTGATCTCTTTTAATTACTGTTTTGATGTCTATGCAATAGAATGATAATAATTTGTCTCTTCAGTTACAAACAGAAAGTTTAGCTATCTCTTAATAACACCAAGGAATTATGAAGATCATGCTCTTTCACATCTGAAAGAGAAAGAACTTTTCCACTGGATGTGAACTTTTCCTTTGAACTTGGCCACTGTGTAGATTGTCTCTCACCTGACTGTTCAGCCAGAGTTCTTAATCTCTTTGGAGTCAGAGACCCTTTCAGACATAGGAAGAAATCTCTGAATCTTCTCCCCAGTTTCATGAATATATTGTAAACCTTTGCAATCATATTTTTGTGTTTTGGAGGAAGAGGCCTATGAGCTCCTAAAATGCTGTTTGTTGGCTCTAGGTTACGAACAATTTTTAAATAAGAAAACTCATCTTGTTCTTCATACACTAGCAGCCTTGCTTTCTTATAGAGTTCTTTTCAAGCTTTGGTTATTTAGGTATTTCATAGTATTACATAGGACAACCACCAATTATAAAGGGAGACACTATTTTTCAAGTTCACTTAAGAGTTGGGAAAGTCATAGGAATTAATGTCCTTCATTCTGATGTGCTTATTCAAGAGGTATTTGCTTTTAGAGGCTGGCGACAATAGTGAAATAACTAGAATTCAGGCTCTCAAGGACTGTCCTATCTAGTAGAGGATATTCTGCCAATAAAATCCAAAGAATCTCTGAAGATAATGCCATTCTTCCAAATTCATTGCAGAGAAAGTCTAAAATATGAATCTATAAAGATGCATAAGATTGTTACTGAAAAACTGGTCTTTTTATAAAGAGAATTCTCTAAAATGTATCTTTAATATTAGCTGATTGCATTTATGTGCTTTTAGACTACTTTACAAAGACCTGGAACTATTAAAGTTAAGGCACTAAATAGCTTCCTATTAAAGTTTATATTAAAGTAAAAATGTATCCTCTGAAATTTTTACTTTTATTTTTTTTTAATTAAGTAGGGTTCACAACCAACACAGGGCTTGAACTCATTACCCTGAGATCAAGCATCACACGCTTTACTGACTGAGCCAGCCAGGTGCCATAATCATCTGAAATTTTTGGAGAGTAATTAAAAATGTTATATAGTATATGAAATATCTGTTCACATATAAATTGGGAAATTTACTGGCACATATTTAGTTGGATTATAATTATCTTCTTACAAATTAAAGTTCAGTAATAATTCTCCCCTCCACCAACCTATCCCCTATCCAGTAGGAAGATTTTGTACAAGCAAGTCTACGTTGGATATACTTTGTATCTCTGTGTTGGACTGTACCTCACCCCAGCATGTTTATGATAAAGATACATACCAAGTATACCTTGAAGGCAAAGGTAAACCTTTAAAACATGCAAAAAGTGGTTCAACTTTAATAATTACTAACATATAAGAAAATATTGGATACATGGCTTCCTGAATCCAAATAGAGTAGTAACCATATTTTCCCCAAATACCTTCAGTATTTGCCTCTCATGCCATTACTTGATAGGTAAGGAGGATAGCCAGTGGTTAAGAGTCAAATTGCCAACTTTTTATGAGAGAACTGATTAGAATTATTATTGAACAGTCTGATGCTCCAAGAACAGCTGATTCTTATTTGGTAAACCTCAGAACTTCCTAGTTAGGGCTTTCTTTTGGGGCTAACCAGTCCAGAAAATACATGGTAAGTGCATTGCTATTTAATTTTATGTTTCATAAAGTATTGAATATTTCTTATAGTTAACATTTATTCGAGTTATGTTAAAAATTATATGGTTTTGGTACTAATATCATTTTCTTCTTACAGGCTGTCCATATTATGATTGGCATATTTCATGTTTTCATGTGGTATTTCCTATTAATTTTGTATATGGGACAAATTAGAGGAGTCTTTGGGACATATGAACCTATAACGTACAAAGCAGGATGTTCTTTATGGGGAGTTATTGTGAGTAGAATATATTTATATGATTTAATCATTCAGTAAATACTATTCATGCCACTAGTGGAAGATAGGGAACAGTTTTTCAAACAGAGATTTTAGGAGAATTATGTAACTAAATCTCAAGTTGGTAATTTATTCAAAATCAAGTTCCTTTTTTCAACACATGTTTTTTTTAGTACATTTAACTTAACTTACTGGGGCTGTTATAAGAGATGTGGATACAGGAAGGAATGAATACACAATGACCACCATAGTTTGATTGACTTTTGATATGTGAAAGACAAAGAATCCTAACCATAATATCCATTAGAATAGTTAATTTTCATATTTAGGGTCTTCATGCAATGAGTCTATACTCACACATTTTCTAAATTTGTCATTACCTGCATTCTTCTGTGGCTTCTAGACAGCCGTCAAATAGTAGGCAAATTTGAAGAGTATGGCATCCTCAAAGCTGAGCGAACAAATAGGGAAAGATAAACTATATTAAGCTCTGTTATTTTGCCAAGTAGGGCTGAGAATTGACCATTGGAATTAGCAATGTAGAAGCCAGCAATAAACTTAACAAGTAGTTTCAGTGGAATGGTGAGGCAAAACTTGACTGGAGTTGGTTTAAGAAATAATGGAAGGAGATTTGGGGAGGGGCAAGGTGGCGGAGAAGTAGGAGACCCTGTTTCAAAAGTTCTCCTGAAGTGAGCTGAATTATCTACCAGGACTATCTCAACACCCATGAAATCAGCCTGAGATGTAAGACTACACACTTCTGGATCTCTATGGGGGCAGAAGAATGTTAGCAGAGAGGTATAAAGTGGAGCAGGAGTGCTCAGCCTGATTTCAGAGGAGAAGTTGGAGGGGGAGGGAGCCAACAGAAATAACTCATTGGAAAGTAAGACCCCCAATATGAAAGTGCCCTGTGTTCAGGGACCAGCATCAACTTGCAGTCTGTTAAAAGCACTCAAAAGCAAAGGGTCTTCACCATTGGCAGGGATATAAAACTACAGCGCCAGGCCAGGGATAGAAAGCACTCCCTGGCACCACACAGAAGGGAACCTGGCAGCACGGAATGTCTTTAAAACTGCCACTTTTTCCCCCTGCCGCTTGGGCCAGGTGCACACAACCCACAAAGGAGGCAACTCTGCAGACTTCTGGCGACCTGCAGGGCCGGGGATCTCAGTCCCTCCTGCATGGGAGAGACTCTCTGGACAGAGACAAGGTCTCACGATCCAAAATTAGTCATGGTTTCCCTGTTGCAGGAGTGAAATGAAAAGTGGAGGCTTCGGGCGCCATTCTGAATAGGGGCTGCGGGTGTGCTCGATCGTGAGAAATAGCAAGACGGGAAAATACAGAGAGAGTCTGTGTGCCCTGCACCATTCAGAGGGCTGCTAACTGAGGGTTCTCTCTGAGATGGAGGTCTGGGTGCTGACATCTTGCTCTGGCCTGACTTTCTGAAAAGCTGCAAAAAGCCACAAAAGAACAAACCCTCCAGAGACCTAAAGCCTGAAAACCAGTTGCCATGGAGCCCAGCCCCTAGAAAGGGGGCAGAGAGACGCAGCCCAGGTAGAAGGGACTGAAAAACAGCACAGCAGGCCCCGCCCCCAGAAGGCAAGCCAGAAAAACAAGAGGACAACACCCAAACTGTAAAACCCCAACATCAGGGGAAAGGCAATATATTAAGCTCCTGGTACTACCCCAAAAGCTGGACGCTTTATAGATACCGCTTTTCACTTTATTTTCTTTTTAACTTTTTTCTATTTTTACTTTTAAAGTTTTCACTTTATTTTAAAATTCATTCTCACGGTTTTGTTTTTTTATTTTTTAACCCACTTATTATTATAATGTGATACTTAATACAACACTCCATAATAACTTTTTTTCTTTTTTTAAAATATTTTATTTATCTGACAGAGAGAAACACAGCCAGAGAGGGAGCACAGGCAGGGGGAGTGAGAGAGGGAGAAGCAGGCTTCCCGCTGAGCAGGGAGCCCGATGTGGGACTCGATCCCGGGCCTCCAGGATCATGACCTGAGCCAAAGGCAGTTGCTCAACCAACTGAGCCACCTAAGCGCCCCTCCATAATAACTTTTTACCTTGAACTTTTTTCAAACACATATCTGTGTTTTGTTGTTGCTGTTGCTTCTTGTTTGTTTGTTTTTCTGCTGTTTGTTCTTTTTTCTCTCTTCTTTCCTTTATTTTTTCTTTTAAATATATATATAGTTATAAGCTTCGAGGTAATCCTTTATTCCTATTCAATACTACTCCTATATACAAACCAGCTTTAATCTCCCTATATCTTTAGATAGTGGACTCCTCTAACAATAACAACAAAACACACTCAGAAGGATCTGAAATACTTTCCTTGCCCACAACAAGAATTCACACTTACCTTCCCATCCTATTCTTCTGTTAGTGTTTCTGTGTAATTGTTTTTCCTTTGTAATATATAAATACTGGTCTTGGGGGTCATTCGGGTTGGACTTAGCTTTTTGATCTCTTTAGCTTTCTTTTATTCTTGATGGTCTTTTTCATTACTCTGTAGTAGTTTTGTACCATATAAATCCTACCATTGGGACCCATTCTGGCCAAGTTTTTTTCTTGCTTCCTTTCTCTTCTTCTCTTTTTTTTATTTCTCCTTCCTTTTCAGTGGTGACTTCTGATTCCTCTGAAACCTTCCAACAAGCACTTCACCTGGATAGTGGTTGATATATTCAGCTATACATCCCTTCAACGACCCCTCGCCACAATGACATGGAGGAGGAGCAACCAACAGAAGAAAAACCCAGAGATCGCAACCCCTGTCACAGAATTACTGGAAATGAACATAAACAATATGACAGAAATGGAATTCAAGGTAGCAATCATCCAAGCAATAGCTAAGTTTGAAAAGAAGATTAGTTGCAAGATAGAAGCTCTAATGACAGAAGTGAAAGTCAAACTGGCAGAGGTTAAAAAGGCTATTAATGAGATACAATCTAATTTACATATGGTAACAGCTAGGGTAGGTGAAGCTGAAGATAGTATTAGTGATTTAGAAGATAGATGGATTAAGAAGGCGGAGCAAGAGAAGTCTTCTAGCAAACATCCAAAATCCCATGAAAACAGAATACGAAAAATAAATGATACCATGAAACACTCTAATTCAGAATTATTGGAATCCTTGAGGGAGTTGAGAGAGAAGCCAAGATGATATAGTTGAACAAATCATGGATGAAAATTTCCCTAATCTGGGGAATGCAACAAGGGCTCATATCCTGGAGGCGGAGAGAACACCCCCAAGATCTGTGAGGCCAGAAAAACCTCCAGGTACATAATTGTGTAATTCATGAATCATAAAATCAAAGAATATGTCTTAAGGGCAGCTAGAGGGAAGCGATTCCTTACGTACAGAGGGAGGACCATCAGAATAAGGTCATACCATCCACAGAAACCTGGCAAGCCAGGAAGGGCTGGCAAGACATATTCGGGAAATTAAATGAAAAAATATGCAATGAAGGATAATGTACCCAGCAAAGTTGACTTTAAAAACGGGAGGAGAGATAAAGAGCTTCCAGGACCGCCAAGATCTAAAAGATTATGCAACCACCAAGCCAGCACTACAAGAAATATTAAGGGGAGTTCTATAAAAGAGAAAAGAACCCAAGAGTGTCACAGAACAGAAATTTACAGAAGAAATCTATAGAAACATGAACTTACCAGGTAACATGATGTCAATAAAAATGTACCTATCAATAATCACTCTCAATGTGAATGGCCTTAATGCTCCAATAAAAAGGCAAAGGGTTGCAGACTGGATAAAGTGACAAGACCCATCCATATGCTGTTTACAAGAGACACATTTAGAATCTAAAGATATATCCAGATTGAAAGTGAGGGAATGGAGGACCATCTTTCATGCCAATGGACGTCAAAAGAAAGCCATGGTAGCGATTTTCATATCAGACAGATTAGATTTTAATCTAAATACTGTAGTTAGAGACACAGAAGGACACTACGTCATTCTCAAAGGGCCTATATACCAAGAACTAACAATTATAAATATTATGCCCCCAACATGGCTGCATGTAGACCCCAACTACATACACCAAATGTTAAGCAAAATAAAGAGTCATATTGATATGAATACATTACTTGTAGGAGATCTTAACACACTACTCTCAGCAATGGATAGATCATCTAAACAGAAAATCAACAAAGAAACAAGAGCTTTGAATGACACATTGGACCAGAAGGAACTCACAGATATATTCAGAACATTCCACCCTAAAACAATACTCATTCTTCTCAAGTGGAACTTTCTCCAGGATAGACCACATACTAGGTCACAAATCAGGGCTCAGCCAATACCAGAAGATTGAGATTATTCCTTGCATATTCTCTGAACACAATGCCTTAAAACTGGAACTCAACCACAGCAAAAAGTTCAGAAGAAAAGCAAACACTTGGAAGCTAAAGACTATCCTACTCAAGAATCTGTGGATCAACCAGGGAATCAAAGAAGAACTGAAACACTTCATGGAAACCAATGCAAATGAAGACACATCAATCCAAAACCTATGGGATGCAGCAAAGGCAGTCCTAGGGGAAATACAGAGCCACCCAATACTCGTTCAAAATAACAGAAAAATCCCAAATACACCAACTCTCATTACACCTTAAAGAACTGGAAAATCAACAACAAATTAAACCAATCCCCCACACAAAGATGGAAAATAACTAAGAATAGAGCAGAGATGGGGCACCTGGTGGCTCAGTTGGTTAAGCGACTGCTTTCGGCTCAGGTCATGATCCCGGAGACCCAGGATCGAGCCCCACATTGGGCTTCCCGCTTGGCAGGAAGCCTGCTTCTCCCTCTTTCAGTCCCTGTGCTTGTGTTCCCTCTCTGGCTGTGTTTCTCTCTGTCAAATAAAGAAACAATTAAAAAAAAATAGAACAGAGATCAATGAATTAGAAACTAGAAATACAGTAGAACACATCAAAAAAAAATAGAAGCTGGCTCTTTGAAAGAATAAGATCGATAAACCATTGGCCAAAAGAAAAGGGAAAAGACCCAAATTAATAAAATTATGAATGAAAGGGGAGAGTCATGACTAACACCAAGGAAATAGAAACAATCATCAGAAATTACTATCAACAGTTATATGCCAATAAGTTTAATGACCTAGAAGATATGGATGCATTCCTAGAAACCTATAAATTTCCAAGACTGAAACAGGAAGAAATTGACAATCTGAATAGACCAATATCTAGTAATGAGATTGAAGCAGTGACTAAATCTCCCAAAAAACAAGAGCCCAGGACCTGACGGATTCCCTGGGGTATTCTACCAAACATTCAAAGAAGAAATAACACCTATTCTCCTGAAGCCGTTTCAGAAAATAGAAACATAAGGAAAATTTCCAGGCTCTTTCTATGAAGCCAGCATTACTCTAATCCCCAAACCAAAGACCACATCAAAAAGGAGAACTTCAGACCAATATCTTTGATGAATATGGATGCCAAGATTCTCAGCAAGATCCTTGCCAACAGGATCCAACAATACATTAAAAAGGTTATCCACCATGACCAGGTGGGTTTTATCCCAGGGATGCAAGGGTGGTTCAACACTCACAACTCAATCAGTGTGATAGAACAAATCAATAAGAAAAGAGAGAAGAATCACATGGTACTCTCAATTGATGCAGAAAAGGCATTTGACAAAATACAACATCCGTTCCTGATCAAAACTCTTCAAAGTATAGGGATAGAGGGAACATGTCTCAACCTCATAAATTCTATCTACAAAAACCCCACAGTGATTATCATTTTCAATGGGGAAAAACTGACAGCCTTCCCTCTGAGATCAGGAACAAGACAAGGATGCCCACTCTCATCATTATTGTTCAACATAGTGTCGGAAGTCCTAGCAACAGCAATCAGACAACAGAAAGAAATAAAAGGTATTCAAACTGGCAAAGAAGAAGTCAAACTCTCTTTCTTTGCAGATGACATGATACTCTATGTGGAAAAGCCAAAAGACTCTACCCCCAAACTACTAGAACTTGTACAACAATTCAGTAGTGTGGCAGGATACAAAATCAATGCACAGATTTCAGTTGCATTCTTATACACTAACAATGAAAATATAGAAATGGAAATCAGAGAATCGATTCTGTTTACTATAGCACCAAAGACCATAAGACACCTAGGAATAAACCTAACCAAACTAGTTAAGGATCTGTACTCAAGGAACTACAGAACACTCATGAAAGAAATTGAAGAAGACACAAAAAGATGGAAGAGCATTCCATGCTCATGGATTGGAAGAATAAACATTGTTAAAATGTCTGTACTGCCCAGAGCATCTATACTTTCAATGCCATCCCGATCAAAATTCCACCAACATTCTTCAAAGCGTTGGAACAAACAATCCTAAAATTTATATGGAACCAAAAAAGACCCTGAATCACTAAGGAATTGCTGAAGAAGAAAAACAAAGCTGGGGGCATCTCGCTACCTGACTTCAGGCTTTATTACAAAGCTGTGATCACCAAGACAGCATGGTACTGGCACAAAAACAGAGAACTAGACCAATGGAACAGAGTAGAGAGTCCAGATATGGACCCAACAAATCTATGGGCAAATCATCTTTGACAAAGCAGGAAAAAATATCCAGTGGAAAAAAGACCGTCTCTTCGATAAATGGTGCTGGGAAAATTGGACAGCTACATATAGAAGAATGAAACTAGACCATTCTCTTACGCCACACACAAAGGCAAACTCGAAATGGATGAACAACCACAACGTGAGGCAGGAATCCATCAAAATCCTGGAAAAGAACATAGGCAGTATCCTCTTTGACATCAGCCACAGCAACTTCTTTCAAGACATGTCTCCAAAGGCAAAGGAGACAAAAGCGAAAATGAACTTTTGGGACTTCGTCAAAGTAAAAAGCTTCTGTATAGCAAAGGAAACAGTCAACAAAACAAAGAGGCAACCCACGGAATGGGAGAGGATATTTGCAAATGACACTATAGACAAAGGGCTGATATGCAAGATCTATAAAGAACTACTCAAACTCAACATCCAAAAAGAAGGTGAAAACATCAAAAAATGGGCAGGAGACATGAAGAGGCACTTCTCCATAGAAGACATACAAATGGCTAACAGACACATGAAAAAATGTTCATCATCACTAGCTATCAGGAAATTCAAATCAAAACCACACTGAGATACCATGTTTCACCAGTCAGAATGGCCAAAATTAACAAGACAGGAAACAACAAGTGTTGGAGAGGCTGCGGAGAAAGGGGAACCCTCTTATACTGTTGGTAGGAATGCAAGTTGGTGCATCCGCTTTGGAAAACAGTGTGGAGATTCCTTAAAAAATTAAAAATAGAGTGACCCTATGACCCTGCAAGTGCACTACTAGGTATTTACTCCCAAAGATACAGATGTAGTGAAAAGAAGGTCCATATGTACCCCAATGTTCATAGCAGCAATGGCCACAGTCGCCAAACTGTGGAAAGAGCCAAGGTGCCCTTCAACAGATGAATGGATAAAGAAGGTATGGTCCATATATACAATGGAATATTATGCCTCCATCAGAAAGGATGAATACCCAAGTTTTGTAGCAACATGGACTGGATTGGAAGAGATTATGCCGAGTGAAATAAACCAAGTAGAGAAAGTCAAGTATCACATGGTTTCACTTACTTATGGTGCATAAGGAGTAATATGGAGGACAATAGGAGAAGGAAAGGAAATGGGAAGTAGGGTAATTCGGGGAGGGAAACAAAACATGAGAGACTTTGGACTCAGAAACAAACTGAGGAAAAAAAAAAAAAGAAACAAACTGAGGGTCTTTGAGGGGAAGAGATGGGTGGATGGGAGAGCCATGTGATGGGTACTGAGGGCATGTATTGCATGGAGCACTGGGTGTCGGGCATAAACAATGAATCTTAGAACACTGAAAAAATAATATAATTTTTAAAAAGGAGTAATGGAAGGAGAACTATAGAGACAGCAAATAAAACTCCTTTAAGGACTCTGGTGTGATGTGGAATTGGGAAATGAAGTAGTAGTGGGAGGAAATTTGGGTCAAGACAAGGTTTGCTTATTTGTTTCAGTAAGTTGGAAGTATCATGTCTTTTACTGAGGAGACGGAACCAGAAGAAGGAAAATAAATGGAGGAAAGTGGGATTATTAGAATCCTATACTGGGGTAGGCAAGAAGGTATGTTTTTTAATGCATAAATATTTAGGTTCATGGACAGTTCATCTCTAGCAGTGGATCCCAACTAGAGGTGTTTTTACCCTTGATAGTTAGGTAAATGGGATATTGGGAGCTTGAAGAACTTCTCTTCCTATGGGTTCAAATATCTCAGCGAATTAGGAAGCCAGGTCATGAGCTGAGAATGAGAATTGGATAATAAATTGGTTGTTTGAAGAGAGGGTAAGAAATAGTCATCTAGAAAAAGTGAGATAACGTATGCATTGTAGAAAAGTAGTTTAACTAAGATTAAGAGTTCACTTAAGCTTTAGGAACAGGATGTGAGATATGGGTCAAGATGGTTGTGTGTCTTTCTCAGGTCCTCTTTGGCTGTATTCAGTGAGAAAGAAAACTGCATTTAACCAAGATTTGGGTTTAACTGTGCATCTGTGATCAAACAAGAACAGTGCAAAAGAGTTGAAAGTGTATATAAGTGTATAAGTGAGTGCATAGTTAACCGTGAAATATAAGCTGGTGAAGGAGAGAATATAACAGAGAGGTGAGGGACTTGATTGTAGATCCAGATGAGTTCAAAGAGTTGTGATATTACAGGATGTGATATAGAAAGATAGAAGCTAGTAGTCATAGTAGGATACTTGGAATTGAGCTTTGAAGGATGTTATACTTATTGGCAGAAATAAGCACAAGAGAATGAATATGGGATTGAGTGACTGAGATAGGATGGGGTTGGAGGATCAGAGAAGAGAAACTCAAAGGATCATAATACCAAGGTATTTGAAGGAACACACACACACACACACACACACACACACACACACATAACTGGGGTCTAAGATGTGCTAAAGAGTGAGACAGGAATTAAAATGAAGGCTAGAGTGAGCAAGTCATCAATTGATAACCAGGCTAGATAGTGGGTGATAGAATCTGATGACATTTGATTCAAAGCTGGAGGAGAGGGAAGCATTGGGAGTAATAAGGAGTAAGGAGACCACTTATCCCACACTTAGAAACAGTGGTATAAGGGCTGTAAGAGAAAATGGCCACCACTTGAGAGGGCTACAGAGAAAGCAGTGGCCTCTAGGAGATCCTCTGCCTTTATACATTGTCTCACAAGTGTCAAAGCATTGCTTTAGAAAACAATAGTGAATTTGCAGACAAAGTCCAGATAAATGATTTATGTCCCTCAGTGTTTGTTGTACATGTTATAAAAATAGCATGTGTAGCTCCTAGAATAAATTATCTAAAATTTCAGTTAAATTAAATCCACAAAGGAAAACTGTCATAAACTTTGAAAGGCATTTTATGAAGCACATGGTTTGCTAATCTAGCTACAGAGCACTCCAGTTTATAATTCAGCTTTATATTAGCTCTTCCTTTCACTGCATACCACCTTATAAATCTCAGCTTTTATTAGAGTGAAGTGCTGTGTGTGTAAATTTAAGTTATTCCTGGAGGAGTTAGTAAGATTTGGTCTTCCCATAAGTGCTATAGCATGAATGCTGTTTTTCCACAGATTATCCTTTGACTTAGATCTTTGTAAAATTCAGTAAAACAGATAAGACAAGAGGAATGTTCCAAGGGAATTATGCAGTTCACCTTCAAACAATATGGCATAACTTTACACTTCTGGGAAATAAACAAAGTAACCTGGTATGAAATAATGGAAACTCTTTAAAAAAAAAAAAGGCAAAAACATGAATTACAGTTGTTACTTTAATAATGGCCACAGTCTCAAGAGATATATTTTGTACAAACACAATTTGGAATAAACTCATGAACCTCTTTTTTCACATTTGGAGATATATGTAGATATATATATATACACACCCCGTAATTGCAATCAGTGGCTTCATTTTGTTAGGAAGGATAGCATTTGAAATGATAATCAAATGAGTTCAGAGAGCATGCACAGATACAAGCAAATTCGGCCCCTGATTCAGGACTCTTTAAGTCATCTTTGGTATATATCACAACCTGAATTCTGCCCACTGTCCTCTGTGTTTCTATGATTAGTGACTTGGCTATTAGCTTTCAGTTCATGACTATGATAGAAACTTGTCCTGACCCCTTCTACTGAAACTTCTTTATATTTTGTTACTCTTGGTATTCTAAAAATAACAGACTTGGAAGAGGAAGTTGTTAAAAATACATCTTAAGTCAATGAGCATTATCAATGAATATTTATAAATATGTGTTTATATCCAGTTTATCATTACAGGAGTTGCCATAATAAGAGCAGTAAGGCATCCAGTTAAAGGCGTGGTAAGTGGAGATGCTTTGGGTATCCTAGAAATTACTTGTCACAAAGCTAAGTAAGTTTTAGTGATTATCTAAACAATGAAGGAATCTACCCTACTTGTAAAATAAAGAATTAAGTGAAAAGCTAGGAGCACATAATTTAATGTAGACAAATTTTCTCTATTAATTAGAATTATTATGTAAAAGTTCTAAGTTTAAATACAGGGTTTTTTTGGTTTGGTATTCTACCTTATTTTAACATTAAGTAGACAAAATTTAATAGAACCTAATAATGCCTTCATATATAGTAAATATTACTGTAAAACTTCATTTTCCTATCTAGTTTGGGAATAAGATTATATCTTGTAATAAAATAGAGGATCTGTCCAGAAGGTCCCTCTATGATATAGGTAAGATACTGGAAAGAAAAATACAATAGACTCTTAGAGCTAAGAAAGCAATGAGTCTGATCTCACAGTTGTACAGATAAAAACATATCCAAAGATATTGATGGATTCCCCTAGAGAACAAAAATACTGAATTAAAAATCATTGAATCTTCTTTGGCTTATTTCTATAAGCAGTCATTTTCCATCTTTTTTTGTTTCTTTTTCTATTTTATGGTGGATATCCTTTTGTTCACATCCTGTCTTAACAATCTTTCTCCCAAATGACTCAGAAGATTGTAAAATACAACATTTTTTAGCCTAAATGAAAGATTGATGCTTATTGATGTGATATTTCACTGTTCCCTCCAGATTAATTGGGTTTCATGTAAACCAGGAAAATATTTTATCCTAATGGCAAGCATTCCAGCACTTGTAAAACTTCAGAAACTAGATCAAAGTTTTGACAAAATGATTTTTTGTCAGCAATACAAACTATTTAATCTAAGTGTTTATTCAGAATATAACAAGCTTGACTTGTATCTTCTTTTCAGATTACATTTGCTTTGATCATGAACATCTTCTGCATAGTTGTTGCATCTATTGCATCAGTTCTAACAACAATTGAGTTGTCTTCTTTTAATTCCGTGTCATATAGGAATTATGGACAAGCAGTAAGTGACCAATTTTTTAGGAACATGTTAATTTCAAACAATTCTCTCTCAAGGTTTTAAAGCCTGTGGGGGAAAAATAAGGCTTTATTAGTCTTTAGAAATTTTTTGCTTTAAGTAGTAAGGTCTTGATTGAAAGTTTCAATTCAGAAGTAAGTCTAACATGGTTTTTTGGTAAATATTAATAGAATATCTCAATTCTTGACATGCCCAATTAAAATAAAGCAAGTAGATAATGTGAAGGCTTCAGTGACAAGTATATATACATTAGGCATAGGGCCACGGATGATTCTCTTAATGAAAAGCATATTCCTACCTTCACATTTGGAGATATGTATATACTGTAATTGCAATCAGTGGCTTCTACTACTGATGCCTATATTTAGAATTGTAGACACCTGGTAATCTCTGGTTTAATGCAGCTTTTCATACCAGCCTATTTTTTTTTAAGATTTATTTATTAATTTTAGAAAGAGAGAGAGCACAAGTAGGGGAAGAGGGAGAGAGAGAGAGAGTCCTCAAGCAGACTCCCTGCAAAGTGTGAGACCCTTTTGTTTGTTTGTTTGTTTGTTTGTTTTTTGGGCTAAGAAAGCCCCAGGAAAGGCAACTCCCCACGACATTGAAATGGCAGAGTGGTCAGGCAGGCCTCTGCATTCCAAAGGTCAATGCCCTTCTCCAAAACCTTCCCTCACCCTCAGCAGCCTCTGTATTACATTTTAGTAAGCCAGCTATTATGGGTAATCTCATGTTCTACATTAACCCAACAGATAGAGACTCTGTCATGAAGAGAATAATGAGAATGAAGAGTTGTAAGAAGTGAGACAAGAATGCTGAGTGACAAGACCACCAGTAGAAGCTGAAGATAATGAGCTGAGGGAATTAAGGTTAGGAAAAGTGGAGTGAAAGGCAAAGTAGGAGAGATGACTAGGGAAGTCGCATGGTGAAAGCAGCGTATTTACTTTTTCCTCTTTTCCTTGACTTTCACAGTAGGAGTTCTGTGAACATATTTACAGTTATTAAAGATAATAATGCAAGATTTCTCCCTGTTTTCTGGTTTCAGAAACTTGGAAGGGAAGTTTCACGGGTTTTACTGATCTCTTACCCCTTGGAAATTTCTATTGCATTAACATACTCAATCTTTGGCTGTTCTCATTTGGTAAGTGTTTATCTACTCTGGAAAAATCAAGAGATGCTGATTTCTAGCACATACAATCTATAAGGAGATGATACAGTATGTTAGAACTCATGAAAATGGAATATGTCACAATATTTCCTTTAACATTTTCTCTTATTTTTATTGTTTCTAAAGTTAGGAAGGTAATACATGAAACAATAAAGATTATAGAGTGAAAGTTATTGTCCCTCTTATGGTAGTCCTCATCATACCCACACATCTGAATCTAAGCAAAAAAGATACAAACACACAGACACACTAAACACAGTTTTCTTGTTTACTAATTGTGTGATCACACTCATATTGTTTGTCACGTGATTTTTCTCAACTATCATAAACATCTTTTCATTATAAAACAAAATAATGCCTTTTAGTATCATTATACCTTTCCTTAATATTTATTTTGACATTTTTTTCTTGCTGCATCTTTAGCTTTTTTCCAGTTTTTTTATTATAAACAATGATCTTTACATGTAAGACTATTATTTCTATAGGTAGTTGATTCCTAGAAGTGTAATGACAAGTTTGATAACATCACTAAATGCTGTAATAATCTACAATACTACAAAAGTTTGAGAATGATTATTTTATACAAGCTTTACAAAAAAAAAAACTAGATATCAGAGTCCCTGGGTAGCTCATTTGGTTAAGACAACTCTTGATTTCCAATCAGGTCATTATCTCAGGGTCATGAGATCGAAGCCTCTGTAGGGCTCTGCACTACATGTGGAGCCTGTTTAAGATTCTCTCTCTTTCTCTGCTCCTCACTACCCCACTCTTGCATGCTGTGCTCTCTCTCTCTCTCTCAAGAAAAAAAGAAAAATGAAACTAGATATCTACACTCATTCATTCTTTGACAAATATTTATAAAGGGCCTACTATTTACTAGGCATTGTATGTAATAGGCTCTAAGGATGAGTGATTAACAAGAAAACATCCCTACCATCAGGAAGTTTTCTTTTCAGTGGAGGAGAAAGACAATTAACAAATAAATATATATATATGTATGTGTGTATAAATTATAAACATGATCTTTACATCTAAGACTAGTAAGTATTTGGATTGGATTAAAGCCCACCCTAATGACTTTATTATGACTCCATTACTGTTTTATAAAGACTTGATCTCCAAATAGAGTCACATTCTGAGGCACTGAGAGTTAGGACTTCAATATATGAGCTTTAGGGGGACACAGTGCAGCCCTTCACATGGTGTTTAAGCACAGCCTCTGACCAGTCATTGGCTGCCTACTTATGCTGACCAGGGGAGAGCCCCATTAAACCAGCCTTAATAACAAAAACATGAATTTAAAAAAATGAAAAACAAATAGATCTCTCGAAGGCCACACACACTGCAAGGGACATGGATCCCACAAAATTAGGACAGGCAAGTCACAAAAGGCAGTAATAACAACCAGTCTGGGAGAAGGTAAGGGAATCAGAATCCAGAGTCACTGCAATATATTATCTAAAATAGCCATTTTTGAACAACAAAAATATGACATACAAAGAACAGGAAATGGTGACATATTTGCTTGAAAAAAGCAGTAGCTACAGTTTTTTGGGGGAAGGCAATGACACATGTTGGGCTTCACAAAGAAAGGCTTTAAAGAACTAAAGAGGGCGCCTGGGTGGCTCAGTTGGTTAAGCGACTGCCTTCGGCTCAGGTCATGATCCCAGAGACCCGGGATCGAACCCCATATCGGGCTCCCTGCTCAGTGGGAAGCTTGCTTCTCCCTTTCTCACTCCCTCTGCTCGTGTTCCCTCTCTAACTGTGTTTCTCGCTGTCAAATAAATAAAATCTTAAAAAAAAAAAAACTAAAGAAAAATGTTAAAAAATTAACATGTTAGTTAACATTAAAAATGATAATGATTCATCAAATAAGAGTATGATGTCTATTACCTTGATTCTGGTGATGGTATCATGGTGTTTATATATGTTTGAATTTGTCTCATTGCACTCATTAAATACATACAGTTCTTTGTGTATCAGTTATACTTCAATAAAACTTAATTTTTAATATAAATATTAATATAAATAAAAGAGATACTAATTACTAAGAAGAACCAAATGTAAATTCTTTAGAAATATAGTCACTGAGATGAAGGACTCACCCAAGGGGCTGAGTAGCAGATTAATGCTGACAGAAGGCAAAATTAGCACACATGATAGAATGATACAGATCATCCAATCTGAAGATCAGGAAATAAAAAGAAGAAAAATTAATAACACCTCAGAGATCTTTGGGACACCATCCTGTACAGCAACATATGCATAATGAGAATCCCAGAAAATGAGGGAACAGGAAAAATACTTGAAGAAATAATGGTCAAAAATTTTCTCAATTAATAATATGAAAAATATTATTCTGCATATGTAAGAAGTCAATAACCTTCAGTTAGAATAATTACAAAGAGATTCACTCCTAGACATCTGAGAACAAAACTAAACTAAAAAAGAGAAAGGCATAAAAGCAGCAAGAGAAAAATGATTTCCTGTGCAATAGAACGACAGCAGATTAACAGATGACTTGTCATTAGCAACAACAGTGGCCTTAAGGCAATGAAATGGCTTCAAAGTGTTGGAGGAAAATAGTCAAGCATGAATTCTGTATCCTTTAACCATTCAAACATGGAGGGCAAATTAAGACATACACAGATGAGCAGACAGAGAATGTGTGGCTAAGAGAACTGCCTTATAAGAAACACTAAAGAAGTTCTTTAGTCTGAAAAGAAGTAATATCAGATGGAACTCAAAAATACATGAAGAAATAAAGAGCATCAGTAAAGGTAATTATTGCAGATGACTCTAAAAAATATATAAATACACCTTTTGTGTTTCTCTTAACTGATTGAAAACACAATTGCATAAATTGCATTGGGTCCACCCAGGTAATCCAAAATAATCTTATTTTAAAGTCATGTTATGAACCTTAATTCCATTTGTCACAACTACTCAGCTCTACCTTAGAGCATGAAAGCAGCCATAGACAACATATAAATGAATAGGTACGGTTTTGTTCCAATTAAATTTTGCAAACAGGTAGTGGACGACATTGAGTCCATATTCCAGAGTTTACAAACCCCTGTTCTATATGTATATATTATCTCCTTTTTCCTCTGAAATTTTAAGAGATAAGTTTATAAAATTAAAAATTACAACACTGTATCATTGAGTATATAACATATACATATACTATATATGACAAGAATAGCACAAAGGAAATTGGAAGGACTAGAGCTACATGAGAATGAAGTTTCCATACTTTACTGGAATTAAAGTAGCATACACCTGAAGTGGTCTGTTGTAAATTAACATGCACATTCTAATTCCTAGACTAATAACTAAGAACACTCAAAAAGTATAGTAAGATAATAAAGAAATTAAGATAGTATCCAGAAAGTAATAATAAGCAAAGGAGGGACATAAAAGACACAAGATCTATAGGAAACTAATAGCAACGTATTAGGCATAAATCCAACCACTTCAATAATAGCATTAAAACAAAACTACACTAAGATAGCTAGGATATTCGTTTCCTAACAGAATGATTAAGTTTCAAAATACAATTCTAACTGATGATAATGCCAATGGATAAAAGAAATCTCTCACTCCTACTTTGAATTTAAATTATTACAACAACTTCAAAAACTTCTGGGGCATTATTATGGAAAGTTAAGATGTGTATATCCTATCAGTAATTTTAGTTTTTAATATATACACAACAGAAATGTATGTATTAAGATACACTTCCAGGAAAATACCAGTATTATTCATAATAGTCCCAAAGTGGAAACACTGCAAATGGGCAAATGGTGAATATATTGAAGTATATTACTCTACTAAATTCTACCTAATAATTAAAATGAACTATATCTGTACTTAACATGGATGACATTCACATATATAATGTTAAATATGATTCCATTCAGATGAAGTTTGAAACCAGCAAAACTAAAGTGGAACTGTAACAGTTTACAGAGGGATGCAAGCTAGTAAAACTGGAAGGAAAAGATTAATTACCTAAAAGTGAAAATGACAAGTTACTTTTGGAAGGAAGAAATGGGTAATAACTGGGAAATATCATGACAGGGTAACTTTTGTGGTGCTGGCATCTGTTCATGTTCAAGAATAATTTTTTGTTGTTACAGTTTGGAAGTATGCCAAAAAGTCACGAATGTCTGGGGCCCCTGGGTGGCTCAGTTGGTTAGGCATCCAACTTTGATTTTGGGTCAGGTCTTGATCTCAGGGTTGTGAGTTCAAGCCTCACATTGGGCTCCACATTGGGTGAGGAGCCTACTTAAAAAAAAAAGTTATATATGTCTAGTAGGAATTAAGAGAGTGGTTTGAAGTAGAGATGGGACACAAAGAGGACACGTGGTACTTTAACATTTTATTCTATATACATCAGTACCGCTTATTTTTTAAAAAATTGTTTGTTACATGTATGATCTTAGGAAGCATGATATGATTTTTAAGAGGTTAATTTTTTTTTTCAGAGTCATCATCATAATGAAGATACTCTCACATCTGTTACAGAGGAAGCTGAGAGCACTTTTTAAAAACCTTAAATATGTGAGATTTTTCCTGGTGCTCATACCTGATGTGGGCCCTAATGATATGTCTGTATAACAAGGCTGCTACAAAGCCCACAGATTTTGTGCAAAAGAAAAGTTGGATTTTTCTTCTCAGTATTCAAGAAATTTCTCTGCACATATTTTTGTAGGCTCCAAGTAGAAAGTTTTTCCTTATTTAAATATATTATTACAAGGAGAAATTTATTTTCTAGGTATTCTGCACCTGTCAACTCTAATTATCAAGCTGTCAACTCTCCCTAATAGAGCTTTTGTAAGAGACCATAAAAAAAGATTTGTGATTGTCTCTAGAGTACAGGTAATAAAGACTTGGAGCATGATACTGTGTAATTCTCAGGAAAAACTTTAAATAATTTATGCCCCTACAAGTGAAGAGTACCTTTCAGTATGAGTTCTTCTACCTGAACTAGCTTCTACCTGAACAAAGTATGGATCAAAAGTCATCCAACTCATAATCCCTTCATTGTTCTTCTTTGACTGCTCCTCTCCTAATTAAAGTTTCTTTCTGCCCTGAAAGTTTCTGCTGTCTTTCTTCCCTTTCATTTCCCTTGGTTCTTATTCCTTATCATTGCTTGGATCATTTGTTCAATTGCTTTTCAAAGCAAACAAGTTTTTCCATAATAAGAGAATTTCCCATAAACCTGTTCTGAATTCAGATTCCCCCCTCTTCTAACAGTGAACGGAATTTCAGAGAGCCTTGCTCAGCAGTATTAATCATGCCACTGAGTTCATGCAGCTCTCTTTTAAATGTGCTGCTGTTTTTTTAATTTTCTGCCTTGTCTCTCAGTTTCATCAGTTGTTATCTAATATTATTAACAGATTTCATGGGTCCAAGAATTTCAGTGCTTAGCTTACATCAGATCAACACATACTGAATGTCTTCTGTGTGCCAGTAACTATATTATAAATTTAGGAGTATCCAAGATTAATAAGGGACCTCACCACAAAGAGTTTTTGTTTTAGGGGAAAAACAGATAACAAATCAAGATTATGCAGTGTGATATATGTATTAACATAAGTACAAGAAAATTGAAGTTGCACAGAGGAGATAATAACAGTCCTTTTGTTACAAAATAAGAGGGAGAGAGAATAAAGCTTTATGATGGATATAGCCTCTCAGCAGGGGATTAATCCTAGTTTACAAAGCAGATTGGAAGTAGGGAGACAATGCAAACGAAATAAACTCGTGCAAAAACCCAAAATGTGAGGATCGTAGTATATTCCTGTAGCTAAAATAAATGTATATCATTAAAATAGTATGACAGGAAAGAATCGGTCAAGTGAAAATTGGAGAGGTAAGAGGCCAGATGCTAAGTCAAATCATCAAACCACCAAAGCTTGATGGACTGATGACTGTTTTGTACTGTACCATATCTTGCAGATGGTGGGAGGCCCTTGAGGAGTTTTTATGTAGGAAAATGATGGCTTGGATTTCCTTTGAGGAAAATCATTAATTAGGTGGATATGCATTAGAAAGGATAAATTTAGTAAGAACACCTAGAGTGTGGAGGAGAGTAATGGATAACTATTGCAATGAATCAGACAAGCAATGAAAAGGAGGGTAAGTTTTAGCTGTGATGACTGATCAGACATAAGCTATTAAAGAAAAAAAATAATCTTAACTCCCCAGTTTCTAGTTTGAGTGATACCTACAGTGATAAAAATGTAGAAGTCACAGTAGGATTGAATGAACTGATACGTTCTGTTTTGGATAAATTGATTTTGAGAAAATTATGAGATATTAAAGTAGAGATAGCTATAAGGCAGTTGAAAAATACTTATCTGGGGTTGAGCAAAAGTTAACTATATATTGATTGATTTTGGTAGTAGTTAAAAATATGGAAAGGAGTTTTCATTTTCAACAATTAAGGACGAGGTTCTTGGAAAGAACACAACAAAAGCAAGCCAGAATTTTAAAACACCATCTGTTGGAGGGTGTCTGGAGGTCTAGGATTTAAGGGAACTAAGATTTAAAGGGCCAAGATTCCAGAGTTGAAGACAATATACAATCCAGGCTTTTGACATAGCTTTTCTCCCAGATGCATTTTCTGAATCACAAACAGGAGCACTGGGTATTATATGCAAACAGTGAATCATGGAACACTACATCAAAAATGAATGGTGCACTAGTGACTAACATAATAAAAAATTATATTAAAAAGGTGAGAAGAACTTACAGTGTTCTTTTAAGTTGTAAAGACAATTAATTGGAGCTCAGGCTCACTGAAGTGTGAGAAGCTCGTAAACACCTAGAATTTTCTGTTGTTTTCCCTACAAGGGCTATATCCTAATGGTAAAAGTGAGCAAAAATGGGCCCTCCCTCTCATAGACTGATGCTTGGATCCAAATCAGCTCGGTTACAGACTGTACTAAAGTGAGCTTCTCCAAATCTGATATTCTACCAAAGTAAAAATTTCAAGAGGAAGATAATATTATCCTGTGCATCAAGTTATCTCTACAGTTTTTCATACACAATGTTTGGGGTTTCATCAAAACAAGAGTTTAAAGGAAAAAAATTAACAAATTTAAGAGAAACCACAGGCCCACAATAGATCCAAATAACAGAATTACAAAATCTCAAATGACAAGATTTTAACAGAGAAAAGAAAATTACAAAGATCAATCAAGTGGAAATGAGAAATTACATAACAAATGAACATCTAAATATATGAATATAACAGCTACTAGATATAACTGATGAGGAAATCAATGAGCTAAAAGAAAAAACAGAAGGAAAAATCAGACTCAAGCATTGAGAAAATGAAAGAAAATGTGATGTGGGAGCAAAAGAATAAGATACATATGGCCTTGATGAAAAGTTCTCATACCACATACTTGAAGTTTCGTTAAGAGTTGAGATAACAACAAATGAGTAATATTTGAAGAGATTATGTCCTAGGAGTTTTCCCCAGGTTGATTTTAAAGTATCATAGATTCCAGAAGGGTTATAATCCTAAACTAAGCAACTACATCTAAGGACAAATCATGATAAAACTGCATAAAACCAGCCAGAGAGAGCTTAAAAGTAGCTGAGGAGAAAAGACATTTTACTTTCAAGGAACAGTGGTAAAATTTTGAAAATGGCAGTTGATTTGTTAACAAAAACAATAAATGCCAAAGTCATTGACACTGAATTGAAAAGTTCAGTAAGTGTTCTTAAGACAAAAGGGAAAGGATCCCACATGGAAACGAGAAGAAGGAAAAAAAATGAAACACTTAAACAATAACTTCTAGGCATACTAAAACATATTTAAAAGAGAACCGAAACAGCATAAAAGACGGGTCATATATGGAGTTATATTGTTCTAGAGTCCTTGCCTTAAAGAACTGACTTATAACAGCCCTTAATAAGTTGAGGGAGGGTATGTGCTGTTTTCTTTAATCACTAAAAGAATAATAAAAGACTGTATAACAACCTAAAAAATTAAAAAACAGAAATAATATGAGAAATCCAAAAGAAAGCAAGAAAGAAAAGAAATATAACAGAGGTAGACAGGGTCTCTTGGGTGGCTCAGTTGGTTAAGCGACTGCCTTTGGCTCAGATCATGATCCTGGAGACCCGGGATTGGGTCCCACATCGATCAGGCTCCCTGCTCAGAGGGAAGCCTACTTCTCTTTCTCTCACTCCCCCTGCTTGTGTTCCCTCTCTAGCTGTGTTTCTCTGTCAAATAAATAAATAAAATCTTAAAAAAAGAAGAAGAACAGAGGTAGACAAACTAGTATTAGGGTAAATATTAGAACAAGAAAATTTCTTGAGATGAAGAGGAAATTTCATCAAAAGTGTCAATCCACCAGGAAGATATAATTTTAGATTTGTATGTAAATAGTAAGCATATCATCAAAATACATAAAGCAAAATTGGAAAAGAACTAAAATGATGACTAGACCATCCATTATACTGGGAAAATTTTAGCAACTTTTCTTAATAATTGATGGAACAAGCAGACAAAAACATCAGTGTATAGGTTAAATATAACATAACACCACCCACCCAGCTGAATGGAAAAAAAATAATAATTATCAACTCTTTTGGATCATTTAGAGAACCTGTAACTTATATGTGCAGCATAGAAATATAAATAAGTTGTTTAAACCACTTGGGATAACAGTTTGAGAATATCTATTATTAGAAACTCCATTCCTAGGTTTATAGCCTGAAAATTAGGACATATATTTAACAAAAGACAAGATATCCATAGAATCAGTATTCCAAATGCCAACAGAAAGAATCTAAAATTCCAACTCCAAATGCTCATCAATAATAGAATGGATTAATGTTGAACAAAAATATCAAACACAAAGTATTACATAGTTCAGGATTCGATTTGCTTAAAGATCAAAGCAAGTAAAAGACCTTTTGGAAGTCAATATAGTGGTAATTTTTCAGAAGAAAGAATGAATATTAACACACTTCTAAATAATCCATATATCAAACAAGAAGTCTCTAGGGGAATTTTTTTAAATGTATTGAACCACATGATAATGAAAATGCCACAAATCAAATTTTGTGTGATGCAGTTATAACAGTGAAATGTATAGCATTTAATGTTTACATTAGAAAAAGGAACGGCTTTAAATTAATGATAAATCCTAACCTTAAGAAACTCAAAAAATCAAAATGGACCCAAAACAAGCAGAAAGAAATAAAAAATAAGAAATGAAACTAAAAGCAAAAATAGATTAAATAAGACAAAAAACTAGTTGTTGAAAAGATTGACAAAATTGACAAAACTTTAGCAAGACTGACAAAGAGGAAGCACAATATATGAAACAAGATTTCACTATCAATCCTTCAGACATCAAAAGGACAATAAAAGAATCCTACAAACAAGTCAATGTGCATAAATTCAACAACATACATAAAACAGACCAATTCCTTGAAGAGTACAAGTTATTACCACTCACTAATATGAAATAGATCATTTGACTAGCCCTATATAACTACTATAAAAATTGAATTGATAATTTAAAACTAGCTGCAGAAGAAATTTCCAAGTCTACATTGTTCACTTGAGAATGCTACCAAGTATTTTAAGAAAAATTAACACCAATTCTACAGGACCTCTTCCTGAAAATAGAAGTGGAGGAAACATTTTACATCTCATTCTAGGAAGCCAGTATCACTCTGATGGCTAAACATTACAAAGGCAGTACAAAAACAAACAAACAAAAGCAAAAAACAAAACAAAACAAAAAACCTACAGCCCATATCCCCCTTGAATACAAATGAAAAACTCTTAATAAAGGGTTAACAAATATAACAGCTTGAATGGTTCTCAAAAGCATTATTCTGGTGAGGGAAAAAAAAAAACCTCAATTTCAATGTAGGATTCCATTTATATAAATATTCTTAAATGACAAACTTTGTAAAGATGGAAAACAAGTTAATGACTGCCAAGGGTTAGAGATGGTGCGGAGATGGGGAATGGTTGTAACTATAAAGGGGTAGCATCAGGGGGATCTTTGTGGTAATGGAATAGGTCTATATCTTGACTGTGGTGGAGATTATATGAATCTACATATATAATACAATCCACATAGAACTCTATACACACATAGTATCAATATCACATTTTCAGTTTAGATACTGCACTATAACTATGTAAGATAATACCACTGGGGCTACTAAGTGAAAGCTACATGGGACCTCTCTGTATGTACTGTATTTGTGAATCTATAATTCTGTGAAGCTTTGTGAATCTATAATTACTACAAAATAAAAAGGTAACCAAAAAGAGGTTTGATATCACAGGGCTGAAGGGGTGCTTCTTAAGAGATGGTAATATTTACTTAAATGGGGTGGGGGTTACATGGATTTTCACTTTGGATAATTCATCTACCTGTATAATTGATATGTACAGCTTTTTGTACATTTAATTCAACCCAATTATTATTTTTTTTTTTAGTTTGAGAATGGATGAAACCAGCCAGAATGAAAGTACTGAGTGGATGGTAAAGAGTACTGAGGGAAGAACCATGGAGAAACCTAATTTTAAGATTCATGACAAGAAAGAAGATGTAAGGAGGTCTAGGGAGTTGTCCTAGAAATTAAAGAAAATTAGAGAATTATGGTATCATGAAAGCCAAAGGAGAGGTGAGTTCCAAGGTAGGGATTCAAGTGTGTCACATAAGTAATGGAAATGGCAAATGATAAATTGTTGGTATTTATATATTGGGCTAAATTTCAGGAGGTAAAAATGATGTAATAGTATATGAAAAAGAAGAGACAAGAGTATAAATTAATTTATACTATTAATACTCTCAAGAAGGTTATGAGAAAGTTGAGCCTGTGTCTAGGCCAAGAGAAATGAGAAGGTACAGAGAATTGATAACTGGTAGCTTGTACAAATGCTTCATATCCCCTTGTATGTGCTCCTTTGAAATGTGACTTTGAAGCTCCTAAATATATTAAACAATTATTAACAGATATAAATGCAAGAATATACATCAATGCAATAAATACTAATAGTAATATCAGATCAGACAGAAAGTAAGGAAATAATAGTCTTGAACTGTACTTTGGATAAAATGGATCTAACAGACATATACAGAACATTCCATTCAACAGCAGCAGAATACATATTCTTCTCTAGGGCACATGGAACATTTTCCAAATATATTTGGACCATATATTAGGTTACAAAAAAAGTCTTCACAAATTTAATAGAAGTCAAACTATATCTCAAGTTTTTCCAATTTTTCCTGTAACAATAGTATGAAACCACACATCAACAATATAAGAAAAGCTGAAAAACTCACCAAAATATGAATACTAAATAATACACTTCTAAACAACCAATGGGTCAAATATTGAATTTAAAAATTATTTAAATTTTTTTAAAAATGAAAAATATCTTAAGACAACAGAAATGGAAACACAACATATCAAAACTTATTTGATGCAATAAAAGCAGTTCTAAAAGGGGCATTTATAACAATAAGTGCCTACATTAAGAAACAAGAACAATCTCAAATAAACAACCTAACTTTATACTTCAGGGAACTAGGAAAGGAAGAATAAGCTAAGCCCAAAGTTAGTAGAAGGAAAGCTATAATAAGGAAATAAATGAAATAGAGACTAGAAAGATAATAGAGAAGATCAATAGAACCAAGAGTTGGATTTTTGAAAAGATAAAATTGACAAACCCTTAACTGGACTAAGGAAAAAAGATAACTCAATAAAATTATAAAAGAAATGGGAGACATTACAACTGATACCAAACAAATATGATCATAAGAGACTACTAGGAACAATTTTATGCCAACAAATTAAATAACTTAGAAGAAATGAATAAATTCCTAGAAACTACAACATACTGAGAATGAATCGTGAAGTAATAGAAAATTTGAACAG
This sequence comes from Spilogale gracilis, assembly GCA_004023965.1. NCBI lineage: Eukaryota > Metazoa > Chordata > Mammalia > Carnivora > Mephitidae > Spilogale > Spilogale gracilis. The sequence continues at coordinate 67,710 of PITA01004205.1, forward strand.
AATAATAACGAGCAAGAATATTGAATTAGCAATCTCCCAAACAACAAAAGCCCAGGACCAGATGGCTTCACTGAATTCTACCAAACATTTAAATAATTAGTACCAATTTTTCTCAAACTCTTCAAAAAAATTGAAGAGAAGGAACACTTTGAAACTTATTTTACAAGGCTGGCATTACATTAATACCTAAGCCAGACAAGTGCATTACAAAGAAAGGAATTAGAGGCCAATATCCCTATTAAACATAGATGCAAAAATCCTCAACAAAATATTAGCAAACTGAATTCAGCTGTACATTAAAAGAATCATAAATCATGCTCAAGTGGGATCATCCCTGGGATGCAAGGATGGTTCAACATACCTGAATAAATAAATGTGATATAACACATTAACATAATGAAGGATAAAAATCATATAATCACTTCAATAATTGTAAAAGCATTTGACCAAATTTAATATTCTTCATTATTTAAAAAAAAAAAACTCTCAAAAATTAGGAGTAGAAAGAATGTGCCCAAACATAATAAAGGCTGTATATAACAAACCCACAGTTAACATCATACTCAATGTTGAAAAGCTGGAATCGTTTCCTCTAAGATTAAAAACAATGCAAGGATGCTCAGTCTTGCCATTTCCATTCAATGTAGTACTGCAAGTCCTAGCCTGAGCAATTAGGCAAGAAAAAGAAATAAAAGTCATCCAAATCAGAAAAGAAGTAAAATCATCTCTGTTTGCATAACAGCATCATTAAAATTGAAAGATACAAAGGCAACATAAAAATCATTGCATTTTTACACATTAACAATAAACTAACCAAAAGAGAAATAAAAGAATCCCATTTACAGTAGCATAAAAAACAATAAAATACTTAAGAAGAAATTTAACCAAGGTAGTGAAAGATTAGTTCACTGACTACTTTAGCACATTGATGAAATAAATTGAAGAAGGCACAAATAAATGAAAAGATATCCCATGTTCTTGGAAGGAAGAATTAACAGTGTTTAAATATCTATACTACCTAAAGAGACCTACAGATTCAATACAAGCTATCAAAATTTCAATGGCATTTTTCTAAGAAATAGAAAAAAAAAATCCTAAAATTTGCATGGAACCACAAAAGACCACAAATAGCCAAAACAGTCTTGAGAAGAAAATAACAAAGTTGGAGGTATCATGCTTCCTGATTTTAAATTACATTACAAAATTATACTTGTATACCCTCCACTTCTCAAAAGTCCATGTTGTGTTACCTCACTTTTACAAAAGACCTACAAAAAGAAAAAAATAAAGAAGACCTACATTAATATATGTTTTCACTAACTGAAAAAAAAAAAATCCAAAGAAGATTTTTGCTTTAACAAAAAAAGGACAAAATGTGAAAATAAGGTTTAGCATTTGTTTTACAGTGAGCCGTTATAGAGGCGCTGTGCATCCTGAGCAGCAAACATAGCTTTGCTCTATACCTAGAGAACTATACTCAGCACCTCAGCATCAAACTCCCATAACTTTGAATTGTGTCTTCGAGCATCTGTGCTTTATCTCAATTTATCTTGTGTATCTATTAGCAAGGTGTATCCTAAAGTAGCAGACAAATCTAAGAGGTTATTTTGGGGGTCTGGGAACATTAAAAATTTGTTTCATATAAGTAAATGGTAATTACTTCTTTGCTTTGTGCCATTTCAGCTTAGGAATTAAAACACTGTGGTAATTGCACAAAGATAGACAGATTGATGGAATAGAATAGGATGACCAGAAATAAATCTTCACATATTTAGCCAGTTGGTTTTTGACAAAGATGCCAAGACCATCCATGGGGATGGGGAGAGAGCAATTTTTTCAAGAAATGGTGCTGGGAAAGCTAGATATTCACATGCAAAAGAATGAAATTGGACCCTTACCTTATATACATACACACAAATTAACTCAAGATAGGTGAAAGACCTAAGCTTAAGAGCTAAAACTATAAAATTCTGAAGAAAAAAACATTGGGGACAACTTCTATGTCATTGGATTTTTCAACAGTTTCATAGGAATGACACCAAAAGCATGGACAACAAAAGAAAAAATAGAAAAATTGAACTTCATCAAAATTAAGAGATTTGTGCATCAAAAAACACTATCAAGGGAGCCTGGGTGGCTCAGTTGGTTGAGCGACTGCCTTCGACTCAGGTCATGGTCCTGGAGACCCAGGATTGAGTCCCACATCGGGCTCCCTGCTTGGTGGGAAGCCTGCTTCTCCCTCTCTCACTCCCCCTGCTTGTGTTCCCTCTCTGGCTGTGTTTCTTTCTGTCAAATAAATAAAATATTTTTTTAAAAAAACACTATCAGAAACCTGAAAAAACAACCTACAGAATGGGAGAAAATTTTGCTAATCATATATATGACAAGGGGTTAATATCCAGAATGTATAAAAACCCCCAAATCAACAATGAAACATTCAAAAATGGGTGAAGGATTTGAACAACCATCTCTCCAAAGAGGTACAAACAGCCAATGAGCACATGCAACTATACTTAACATCATTAATCATTAGGAAAAAGCAAAGCCAAACTACAATGAGATATCACTTCACACACACACTAGGATGGCTATTATTTAAATAAATAAAATACAAATGTCATGAGCATGTAGAAAGTTGGAACTCTTGTGTTTTGCTAGTGGAAATATAAAATATTATAGTCTCTGCAAAGCAGTGGAATCAAAGAGTTAAACATAGAATTACCATATATTCCAGGAATTCCACTTCTGGTGTATAGTCCAAGGCATTGAATACAGAGGCTCAAACAGATACTTGTAAACCAACATCCATAGCAATATTATTCACAACCAGCTAAAGGTAGGAACAACCTAAATATTCATCATTAGATGAATAGTTAAACAAAATGTGATCTGTACATTCAATGAAATAGCATTTAATTTTACAAAGGAATGAAATTCTGATCCATGCTGCAGCATGAATTAACTTTGCGAACATTATACACAGGTAATAAGTCAGACATAGAAGAATAAATAATGTATGATTCCAATTACATGAGGTATCTAGCATAGTCAAAATCAGAGAGATAGAAAGCTGAATAGTAGTTACCAGGTACTAGGAGAGAAGAGGGGAAGTCATCTTTTAATGGATACAGACTTTATGATGGAAAAGCTTAGGCTCATAGGTAATGGTGATGTATATGGCATTGTGAATGTATTTAATGCCATTGAATTGTACCCTTACAAATGGTTTAACTGGTAAGTTCCATGTTATGTATATTTTACCACAATTTTTAAAAGATAATACAGTAAGCTTTTAGATTTTAATATACATGAATATCTTCATGATCTTGAGGCAAGTAGAGATTAAATAGATACAGAAAGCACTGACTATGAGAAAAAGACTGATTAAATTGATGAGATGATTTAGGAACATCTGTTCCACAAAGTACACATTTAAAAAATGGAAAGGTAAGCCACAGACTAGGAGAACATATTTTAACTTATACAGTGTCCTAAAAAGTAACTTTAAGCTTAGATAACTTCAGATGTGAAAACTTAACAAAACAAATCATTTTATTATTTAGCTATTTAAATTTATTTCACATTTAGCTTCAGAAATTTTTAATAATTTTAATGTTAATTTTTTAAAATTTCAGTCCCTCCAATTGAAGATGGCAAATGTCAACCTATGGAGTCAATTGGTAAATCTGCAAAACTGGTCTCACATAGTACAAGGAGACCTCCAAGAACTCTTGCTCCTTTCCATTGAGCCCAAAGACACCAATCAGATACCTTCTTTTCTGGTGAGTTCCCCTGTCCTGCCCTTTCCTGAGAGCACATCCAATTTGGGACCATGTCAGTCTACCAGGGAGGTTATAATAACTGTGATTCAAAGGGAATGTGTCACCATCTCAGTTCTGTTCTCCTCAGATACCCCTTGCCCTCTATACAAATTCTCTCACCTTATCTGCTCAACAACCACCTCTACATCCCAATAAATACTAGGAAATGCATCTTTTGTCAAGTCCTCTCCATGCCCCCCAAAAAAGTTCTGTTATGTTTTTCCCTGTGTAAAATTAGGTGCCAATTTCCTGAAATCTGTAGAACCACATAGGGATCAGAGAAGAATCCAAAATGATAACACTGCAAAATAACATTTTTGTATCCACTTACATAGATAAATGACTAACAGCTCACTCTGCTGAAAATTATTTTCAGGTCTGACACACGAAACACTTTATGGCATGTTTTTAAGTTTAAATCTCACATAATATATCATTTTAACTGGGGCACCAGTTAAATGGCTCAGTTGGTTAAGTAGTTGTGGGATCAAGCCCCAAGTCAGGCTCTGTGCTCAGGCAAAGTCTTCTTTTCCCTCTTCCCTCTGCTTTTCCCCTACTTGCACTCTTTGTATCTCTCTCTATCTCTATCTCTAAAATAAATAAAATATTTTAAAAAATAATAATAATAAATTTTAACTGACTAAAGATACTGATAGTAATAATTCATCAAATCATTATGCTATTATGGAGGTTTTTTCCCTCTTTTATAAACTCTCTGTAATTTTACATTATTATATACTTAAAGTATTTATATGTTTATTTTTAAAGATTTATTTATTTAATTGAAAGAGAGAGAGCACATGGGAGGAGTAGAGGGAGAGTCTCTAAGCAGACTCCCTGCTAAGCATGGAGCCTAACTCGGGGTCAGTCTCAGGACCCATGAGGTCATGACCTGAGCCAAAACCAAGAGTCAGATGCTTAACCAATTGAGCCATCCAGATGCCCCAGTATTTTTATATATTTATATATATAATACATTTTTCTTTTCAAGCTATGAAAGAGTATTTTATCTCTGTTCAACATCTTGGAATGAGCACAATTTTACTGTACACAAAAAGCAACATTTTAATCATCAATGACTGCTAGAGTCAGTATTTCATTTCTCTCTAGTAAATCAGGACATAAACCCACTATGAAGGGCTAATATATTGATATGATTAGAAAACTGAAAATGTTCCCTCCACAGAGTTTTCCTAGAAAGTTGAAAAATCCTGAGGTAAATGTGTTCTCCATTGTTTTATTTGCTTGCTTGTCTGGCTTATAATTGAATGTAAAAAAAAAAAATACCCTATAGAAAACTGTGAATAAATTAGAAGTTTGTTTTCTACATCCTTACTCTCCTGAGACAATAGAGGTAGGTAGGTGTGATTATCTGTCTCAGATCTGCTTTATCTGATATATATCCACCTGGGACCAAGGACATTTGGCACACCATCCCCAGGCACAGGATTAAAGGCACATTGAAATCTATCCTCCTGGGCGCCTGAGTGGCTCAATCAGTTAAGTGTCCAATTCTTGATTTCAGCTCAGGTCATGATCTCAGTGTTGTGAGATCAAGCCCTACATCAGGCTCCATACTCATCAGGGAGTCTTCTTGAGATCTCTCTCTCTCCCTCGCACTCTGTTCCTCCCCTGCTGTCTTGCTCTTGCTCTCTCTCTCCCTCAAGTAAATATATAAAATATTTTTAAAAATCTGTGGTCCCTATATTTTATAATTTGCTCTGTATAAAAATTCAAGATATTCTGATGTCTCCAAAAATCAGATGTTTTAGAGCTAGAGAGTTAGTACATCAGATATTATCCCAAGAAAAGTTGGTGTAGTAGCTATTTAGTAAAGCTCTATGTAGTTTGATTCTCTCCACATTGGCCACTCTAAATCTGGAAGACAAAATTTATCTTCAACTTGTTTCATTTATCATACATTCAGAGAACTCTTGTCAAAGGCACATCTACCTCTTCCACTTCAATGACAACTGTTTTTAAAACTCACATCACAGGCCCAGACTTAAGTAACAATTCAAAGGCAATACGAGGTTCCAGTAGTGGGGCTCTTGTCTATACCCTTGCTTCAAAAGAGTATGGAGGGTCAGGTATTTATGGGAACAGGTTCTGGCACCTGGGAGTATTGGAAGTGAATAAGATTTGGGGTAAGAGAAGTACTTTGGGTTGGAATTTCGGGAGGCAGGAGGGTATTAGGAACCAGATGGTAATGGAGCCTATTTTCAGATACTGCATATATGTCTGTGTAAAATCAGAGATACCAAGATAATCCTTTTGTTCTAATCCCAGGTTCTCATGTCAATAGACTAATAGCAACTCCAACTTTGAAATTCACTCATATTAAAGTACAATTAATTGATAGAAGAGAGGGAATAAAAACAAAGAGTTCAAAGTATGTGAAACAATAGAATTACAAGGGACTTTTCAGTACAGATTTTAGGCTGGCAGAATAGGAAATCAATAAACACACTCATTTATCAAATTTAGACCTAAGTCTTTTGGGTTTTAATCATAACAAATGTCAGATAATAGGAACTACTCAACAATATAGATTTTAGTAGTTGAAATATGAAAAAACTTCCCAAATGAACATTGCTATGGTAAAAACAGAAAGGGGAAAGAAAAAATAAAGAGCTAATTTGACAATAGTGCTTCAGTGTTATTAGTTAACCAAATTTTCAAGAACTCAAGCTGTTGGACTGACATTAAAACCACACAGTTTTAAGAAAAACTGTTTTCAGACATTAATAATTAATATTCAGACTCTGAGATTGAATGAAAAAAAGAAAAATAGATGAATTCAACCCACACACAAAAAATGTTCTAATGTTTAATGATAATGGTATCTCTCTACTTACCCAACTTTATGAGAGTCATTTAGAAATAGAGATTTAATCAGAATGACTTAATATTGCAAAGGCAACTTGACCTGCTCTGACCAAGGGAGAAAAAGAATGATATATTTGCAGAATGACAAGTAAAGTAATGAAGGTGGACCTGTGGAGAGAAGGTCGGTCGTAAATACCAGTAGACAGGAGACGGATGACATCACTTGAATGACACGCTAAGGTGTTGTCATTTTGGTCTGTAAGTGATGGAGTACCATAGAAATATAATGAATAAAATCATGATTAGATTTTGGTTAGTTCCTTGTAGCTGGAATGTGGTGGATGGAACTAAAGCAGTTGTTATAACTACAAGTGGGTTATCTAGGTTAGAAGGTTACTATAATTTCCCAGAGGAGGAATGATGTGTACCTCAACTAGAATTGTGGAAGACAAAAACAAGGAAAAAAATATTAAACTTTATGTGAAAGATAAAATCAAAAGGATCTGGAGATTGTTTAGATTAGCAAGTGACTCCAGAGCTCTGCTTTGGGCACTTAGCTGGATAGAGATACTATTATTTGAAATAGAGGAAAAAGAAACTCCTTATAGGCAAATGGTGAATTTAGATCAGATTATAGTTGCTTTGAATACATGTAGAAACATTTTGTAAGACAGTGGAAATAAGAGACTAGGAACTCAGTGGAGAATTCTAAGGTGGAGGTTCAGCTTTGGAAGTTGTTTATAAGATTGTAGTACATGCTATATATGCAAAGGGCACATCCCATTGAGAAGCCAGGATCCAGCAATCCAAATGTCCACAAGAAACCAGGCAGAAAACTTTACAATGTAGTGGCCAGATGATAATGTTAGAGATCCCAAGCCCCCTGTAAAGGTCCTCAAAAAGGCCCTCAGAGTTACAGAATTAGTCAAATAAACAAAACCCATTAAAGTTTGTAAGCTAAATTGTTAAGTTCAGTTCAATATCTTTCTAATTGTGATTCTGAAGAAATTATAATAGATAGGACCCTAGGGAAGAATATCATTTAAGACCAAAATATAAGGTCATGGAAGGGAGTACACAAGAGTCCAAAGAGAACTAGGAGTGAACCAAATGTTGGAAACTAAAGAAGAGACAAACAATGGTAAACAAACGAGCAAAAAACCCCACAGGTGTTTTGACCATAGCAACTCCTTTCAAGACACATCTCCAGAGGCAAAGGAAACAAAAGCGAAAATGAACTTTTGGGACTTCATCAAATAAAAAGCTTCTACATAGCAAAGGAAACAACAAAACAAAGAGGCAACCCATGGAATGGGAGAAGATATTTGCAAATGACACTATAGACAAAGGGCTGATATCCAAGATCTATAAAGAACTCCTCAAACTCAACAATCAAAAAAAGATGATCACATCAAAAAATGGGCAGGAGATATGAACAGACACTTCTCCGAAGACATACAAATGGCTAACAGACACATGAAAAAATGTTTGTCATCATTAGCTATCAGGGAAATTCAAATCAAAACCACTTTGAGATACCACCTTAAACCAGTCAGAATGGCCAAAATTAACGGGACAGGAAACAAGTGTTGGAGAGGCTGTGGAGAAAGGGGAACCCTCTTATGCTATGGGTGGGAATGCAAGTTGGTGCAGCCGCTTTGGAAAACAGTGTGGAGATTCCTTTAAAAATTAAAAATAGAGCTACCCTATGACCCTGCAATTGCACTACTGGGTATTTACTCTAAAGATACAGATGTAGTGAAAAGAAGGGCCATATGTACCCCAATGTTCATTGCAGCAATGGCCACAATCGCAAAACTATGGAAAGAGCCAAGATGCCCTTCAACAGATGAATGGATAAAAGATATGGTCCATATATACAATGGAATATAATGCCTCCACCAGAAAGGATGAATAGCCAAGTTTTGTAGCAACATGGACCAGATTGGAGGAGATCATGCTGAGTAAAATAAGCCAAGCAGAGAAAGTCAAATATCATCTGGTTTCACTTACTTGTGGAGCATAAGGAGTAATGTGGAGGACAATAGGAGAAGGAAAGGAAATGTGAATTGGGGTAAACCAGGGAAAGAGATGAAACATGAGAGACTCTGGACTCAGAAACAAACTGAGGGTCTTGGAGGGGTGAGGGTAGGGGGATGGGGGAGCCCAGTGGTTGGGTATTGAGGCCACGTATTGCATGGAGCACTGGGTGTGGAGCATAAACAATGAACCTTGGAACACTGAAAAAATAAAATAACGTAATAAAAAAATAACTGTTAATTAAATTAACTGCTAATCACTTATTTCTAATCTCTACAATTAATGCTTAAACATAGTTTCTAATACTACCAAGCCACATTTGTACTTTTTTGACTAAAAAAGTAAATATTCTTATGTTATTATACATATAACCCATTTTTATTGCTTATGTTAATTTAGAATAGATTTAGGTATCTGCCCTTATTTTAGAAACTGGGTATAAACAAGACTCCTACTCTAGTGGAACTGAAGAAGATAAATGAGGGATGCCTGGGTTGCTCAGTTGTTAAGCGTTTGACTTCAGCTCAGGTCATGATCCCAGGGTCCTGGGATGGAGTCTCACATAGGGTTTCTTGCTCATCGGGGAGCCTGCTTCTCCTCTCCTTCTGCATGGCACTCCCCATGCTTGTGCATTCTCTCTCTCTGACAAATAAATTAAAAAAAGAAGATAAATGATATATAAGTTTTTAAAAAGAGAAGGATAATTTTAAGAAATGCTTTTTTTTTTTCCTAAAGATTTTATTTATTTGACAGAGAGAAACACAGCCAGAGAGGGAACACAAGCAGGGGGAATGAGAGAGGGAGAAGCAGGCTTCCCGCCTAGCAGGGAGCCCGATGTGGGACTCAATCCTGGGTCTCCAGGATCATGACCTGAGCCAAAGGCAGTCACCTAACCAACTGAGCCACCCAGGCGCCCCAAGAAATGCTTTTTAAGAAATCAGCAGGATGATAGGAAAAGAGGTGGGGTATATTGTGGGCACTATTTTAGATAAGAAATAAATGTTTTTCTAAGAATATGACTTTTAGGTTGAAACCAGCATGAAAAAGTGAAGTCAAACATTTTTAAAGTCAGAAGGCAAGAACTCCAGGCAGAGGAAATAGAAGGAGTCCTGAGAAGGGGAAAGGATGGGTTGATTTGAGAGGATGGTGTGGCTAGACCTCATTGATCAAAAAGGAACGTGGTTACAGATGGAGTTGGAAGGACAGACAGAGCCAGGTCAGGTAGACTTCTCTGGCCTTGTTAAAAGATGTTAGGATTTTATGTAGATGTAAAGAAAAGACATTAAGAAGATGAGAAGAGCTGAAAAAGGGAAGAGGTTTATAAGACAGTAAAAAGGTCTAGAACAGTGCTATCCAGTGGTAATATAACATGAGCCACATGTGTAATTTTAAATTTTCTAGTAGCCACGCTAAAAAAAAAAAAAACAAGTGAAATTCATTTTAATAATAAATTTTTTTAGTCTAACATGTCAAAAATATTTAGCCCTTTGACATTCTTTTTAACAGATCAAGTCTTCAAAATTTAGTGTGCATTTTTCATTTATAACACATGTCAACTCAGACTATATTTGAAAGGTCTAATTCCCACATTGTGGCTAGTGGTTACTACACTGGAAAGTGTGGGTCTTGATGTTTCAGCAGAATTCAAAGAAAATGCATTCCTCATTCTCCCAACCCAAGGATTCATGATTCTAAAGAATGAGCAAGTTCCTTTCCTTCTCAAAGGAAATCTAGGCCACAACATATAAATGTGTAATTATTTCTTCTGTGTAAAACAAAACAAAAATCTCTTGACCCTTTCTGTCTCTACTGTGACTCCATTTCTTTCCTTCGCTTAAGAAAAAAACTCAGAAGAAATATCTGTATTGACAATTCCCAGTTATCTCCTCTTATGCTCTCTCAAATCCATTCCAGTTATTTGACCTCCCCCTCCCCAAAACTCCTCTTGTCAGTGACAACAGGGGCCTTCATATTACATCTAATGACCAATGCTCAGTACTTATCTTCACTGGCCATCCTGGAGACTTTTACCATAATTTTGCATTTTCTCTCTTAGATTCCAGAGTACTTCCTGTCCTTTTGTGGCCATGTTTTTTGTCTCCTACATTGAGTCATATTCATTTCCCTGACCTCCTAACACTGGTACTTGTCTCCTCCAGACCTACCTCCCAGGTAAGCTCCATGAGGTTTGGGGACATGCATGTATTCTCTTCACTACTTTAGACCCAATATGTGAAATAGTACCTGACTCACAGTGGTGCTTAACAAATAATTTGCTCTATAAAGTATACAATATGTAAAACATCTGACACTGAAAGCCTCAACAAATGTTCCTTCCACTCCCTGTCATAAGGTTGCCTTTAGTTAGTCATGAAAGCCAAGCATTTATTCTGGTAAGCTGGGACTCAGCTGAAACAGAGGGAATTTGAATGGATGAGCTTTGATTCTATGGGCCAGACACAGTGCCCTTACACTGAGTGTTTAGTGATTTGTTTGTTAAAGAAAAATGTCCTACATGGTATGTGTCTCATGGACATGGCACTCAACTTAGGATTTTAACATCTTAGTTGTCGGGAACTGATGACAGCAATTTTTTTTTTAAAGATTTTATTTATTTTGACAGAGAGCGAACACACATAAGCAGGGGAACTGCAGGCAGAGGAAGAGGGAGAAGCCGACTCCCTGCTTACGGGACTGGACTCCATGACCCCCAGATCATGACCTGAGCCAAAGCCAGATGCTTAACCCACTGAGCCATCCAGGCGCCCCTGACAATTGGAAATTTTAAGCTTGTATAATCTGATTTCAATTTTCAGAGTAAGTGAGTGTGCATGCGGGAGGTACACAGAACACAGATTACCTCATTGTGCAGAGAAGCAATCGCAAGAAGAGCGAAGAGAAATATATTGCCCAGGCATTCGTGTATCTTATAAAAAGTAGACTTAAGGACACAAATCCAGGTTTGCTGACCAGTACGCTTACCTCTACACTGGGTAGAAATTAAAGTTAGAAAGAACTTTGCTGATGCTAACCTAGCAGAAAACTGGAGAGGAGGACATCTGTCTGTTGGAGAGGTCTCTGCGGAGGCAGCCAGGGCCATCAGCCGCAGGCCGGATCCGCTACCGGCGGGCTCGGCTTGGCCTGTGTCTGCTCCCTCTCCCGCACCCATCTCACGCCCTGCGGGTGTTCTGAGAGCCCGCACGCAGCTGAACTTGGAGGCCCCCAGCGCGGACCTTCACGCGCTCTGCCGCCACGCACCGCGCTCTTGACCACAACCGCAGCGTTGGAAACGCGCGCGAGCGGGGATGGGGGGCGCCGCTCAGGACGCGGCGCCCGCTGGGCAAGCGCTGCCGCCGGGACCCCCAGAGGGGACGGAAAGGTAGGGCACTGAGGGTGCCCCCAGGGCGATCGCGCCCCCTTAACCCTGTGATGACGTGACCGCGGGGATCCCGGTTGGTCAGTGCGGACCGCTCTGAAAGCGGGCGTTCCCTGTGCTAGTTCTTGTTTAAGTGTTGCGCCAATTTCTCTTACTTGCTCCCCAACACAATCCTGTAGGGTTTTTGACTTAGTGTTTTTTGGTTTTGGTTTCGTTTTTGGGGTTTGGTGGTTTTATTTTATTTTGTTTTCGCTGCTGAGAAAACAAGGACAAAATTTGAACTTCGGTTTGATTGTTTCTACTATACCTTTCAACATTTTCTGAGTTTCAAGCGTCAAGAGTCCATGTCAGAGGCAACTCAGACTGTAAGATTTGCCGGTTGATGTAAATGGAAAGAAAAGTTTGTAAGTGAGAAATTTGAAAACAGGTCTTAGACTTATGGTTATAGATAAGAGGTTGAAGGGAAAAAAAGAAGAGCCCTCAAACATGGAGGTCCTCAGAGCCATGTGGGGAAAGTCGGAAGACAAGGCCATTAAAAATAAACAAACAAACAAATAAATAAAAGACTTGCATTGCAAGAATCAGAAACTTATCTCTTACTCGTTTTACTAAAATGAAGATAAAACCCTTGAAATATATGAACAGATATGTTTACACAATGTAAGGGCAAGAATTCAGCCAGTTTTCCAAAAGAAACTGGAAGGACAAGGTTGAAAGCCATCAAAAACTCAGGAAGTTCTTCTCTTTCTCCCTGTCTTTATGTTTTTGAGTGTCCTTTCCATGCATCTCACACTCAGAACTCACCTTCTCTACCATTTTATCCATTAGGGTGGAGCATGACGAACCATTGCTCCCAAAGTTTTAGATCTTCTCATTAAGACAGCAGCTCAAACAATCCGGGAATTAGGATATTATGGACTTACTTTGAGCTAGATGTTCACCTTCAATCCACTCAGGAAAAATTCTCATGGATATTAATTATGCATTCTAAGGAGGACTGATAGGAGTTCTACAGAAATCTCGAAGGCTATCCACAATTTTGATGATAGATATCTATGAGTTTTCATTGGCTTATCTATTGAACACCTCTCCTACATTTTTGTGGGTCCCTACCTTGTGAAGCCACCTTTCTGAAATAGAATATATGACACTTTATTTCTCAGATTTCCTTGCAGCTGATATAGGCATGTGAACGGGTTCTGTCAGTCAGGTGCCCCTGTACCAGATTTTAATTTGGAAAGAAATAGTAAGAGTAAGAGAATAAAGCATAGCCAACAAAAGTCCAGTTTCCCAGACCCCATGAATTATGGGGATGTGGGTAATTTCTAGAGGAATTGATGGATCATAGCAGCCAACCCATACCATTTTCTACAGTCCAATGTAAAGATGGCAAATGAATAAAACTATCTGAGAAATAATTATTGAATTTTTTTTTCAAGATAGTCATCTTGAAGATTTGATGAAAAACATCTCTTGGGGGACTACAAAACAGTAAAAAATTAGCAGCCCTAGAAATAGATTTTCCTCTTGGTTTTAAGTATCTTACCCAAGAAAATAATTAATGTTAATTTGTCCTCATATTTTCCTACAGAAGAGAAACACATTTATCCTTTCATTTCTCTTCCGTATCTTTAGTGAAAAATGCCAGGAGCTCGTCTGTCGATAAGAAAGGAAACAAGATTGTTGGGGGTAAGAACTAAATGCTACTTGAGCAAGTAAATGACTACAGACTAATGAGAAGACTTTAACCACCTCTATTATGACCTTTCCAAATGGAGGAGAGTCAAGAATTATGTATCACCAGCATTTTCCACATGCAGCCTTATCAGAGAAGCTGTATATCAGGATAAAGCTTAATGAAGCAGAGAGTATTAATCTATCAACTACATTTAAATAACCCCAAACCACCACAACCTCATCACACTCCCAGAAAATATTTCTGAGTCTGGAAATGGGTAGAAAATCCCTTTTGGGCATCTATAAATTATCTCACACTAAGCTAATGATAACATGGTCCCAGATGACATGCCCAGATTGTGAAAACTATATTCAGAAGTTGCAGACATAAAGCTTAATAGGCAGTGATCATAATGGTATTATGTTCTTGACTTCATCCCCTAGACATGCCACTGTTTTCCCAATTGGCCCCCATCAAATGTAGCAGGTTATATCCCTATTGCCTTATCTACCATATTGCTGGGTGATAGAGGCAGATTAGAAATCAAACCATCAGGATTAAAGCTTGGTCCAAGTACATTCCCAACATCTCAAGTCTATTAATGCCTTCACTTAGATAAGGTCTACCCAATCCTCTGATAGAATTGAACTAAAAGTTTATATTAAAACAAGCAATGAATCTAGAAGTTCCTCTCCTCATTCCCAATATTATGATATTAAAGATTTTGATTCCTAACCCTCTGGTCCACTTATCTGGTGTGGGTATTGAGAAGAACAGTTAAAATGTGTCTGAGAATAAACAGGTCTGTTACTGACCACATTACTGCCCTTCTAATGAGATCTACCATTACCCAAGCATTTGGGTCTCATTTCATTCAATAAAGCATTCCAACTTCCAGTTCTGGACAAGATGGAGTAGACACATTTCTCCCTATTTCTATCGCTAATTACAGCTAAAATTTTGAACAAATATAAGACAACTCTGAAAGGTACAGAGGAGGCAGAAGAGCTAGGGACCTTGGAATCCAAGGAATGACGTGGTGGTAAGTTTCCTGAGTTTTTGTGATTTTTTTTTTTTGGTTTGTTTTTTTGGTTTTTAGTTTTTTGCTTTATCCAAAACTGAGTGCTCAAGAAGCCTATAGCTAGAAACATTAATAAGCATGGCAAAAAAAAGAAAGAAAAAGCCTATCATCGATCCAAGAAGGGGACAGCCTAGAAAAGCAGAAAACTTTAAACAATAACTGCCCTACTCTAGCCAAACACACCATAGGAAAAGCTATAGCCTCACCCTTACCTCCGTAAACAAAGGCCATGCCAGAACCTGGATTTGTACCATCACCCTCTCACCTGGCCTTAACAAGCCCCCTCCCCTTCCTCAGGGTGGTGTCAGGAGGCAGCTAAGTAGGAGGCTAAGACCTTCATCATCTCAGCAGGAATGAGTTTCCTACCTCAACCTCCCCAGTGTCAGTAGAGGCCACATGGGGAAGCAATAGTGTGGCGACGGCACCTCAGCCAGCCATGGTGATATCAACAGACACTTAGTGAGGAGCCCTAAGGTGCCCTTCTCCCCCACAGTGCCAATGGAGGTCAAATAGGGTATCAAACTCCCACCTAGCCGCAACAAGGCCATGCCCCCATATCCTTGCCAACATAGTACTAGAGAAGATTTGCTGAAGCAAAAGATTTAAATGATATTTTTTTAAAACTGTACTAAAATATGGAGCTCTGGTCGGCTCAGTGGATTAAAGCCTCTGCCTTTGGCTCAGGTCATGATCCTGGGATCGAGCCCCATATCGGGCTCTCTGCTTAGCAGGGAGCCTGCTTCCTCCTCTCTCTCTCTGCCTGCTTCTCTGCCTACCTGTGATCTCTCTGTCAAATAAATAAAATCTTTTTAAAAAACTGTACTAAAATACATAAACATAAAATTTACCATCAAATGATCACCACTGTCCCTCCACAGAACTTGTCTCATCGTGCAAAACTAAAACTCTCTACCTGCTAAACCATAACGCCCCTATTCTCTCTCCCTCTCTGTAGCACTTAGCAGTAAAAATTCTACTTTCTGTCTCTGTGAGTTTGACTGCTCTAGTACCTCAGATACGTGGAATCGTGTAGCACTTGTTCTTTTGTGGTTAGCTTACTTCACTTAGTATAATGTCTCCCAGGTTTATCCAGGATGTAGTTTATGTCAGAGTTTCTTTCCTTTTCAAGGCTGAATAATACCCCATTGTATGTATAACTATACTTTGTTTACCCATTCATCCGTCAATAGATACTTGGTTATTGTGAGTAATGATGCTATAATCATAACTGTAAAATATCTCTTTGAGTCTCTGCTTTCAGCTCTTTTGTGTGTGTGTACACACACACACACACACACACACACACACACCTAGGAATAGAAATGCTAAGTCATAAGTTCCATGTTTGATCTTTAAGAAACTTTCCATACTAGTAGTAGCATTTTACATCCCTACCAACAGTGCACAAAGTGTCCAATTTTTCACATCCCCTTCAATGCTTGTATTCTTTTTTGATGCTAGGCATCCTAATGGGCATCAAGTGGTACCTTACTATGGTTTTGATTAGCATTTTCCTAGTGATTGGTTCAGATGTTGAGCATTGTTTCATGTCCTCACTGGCCATTTGTGTATCTTCTTTAAAGAAATGTCAAGTCCTGGGACGCCTGGGTGGCTCAGTTGGTTAAGCGACTGCCTTCGGCTCAGGTCATGATCCCGGAGACCTGGGATCGAGTCCCACATCGGGCTCCCTGCTCGGCGGGAAGCCTGCCTCTCCCTGTCTCACTCCCCCTGCTTGTGTTCCCTCTCTGGCTGTGTTTCTCTCTGTCAAATAAATAAAATCTTAAAAAAAAAAAAAAAGAAAGAAATGTCAAGTCCTTTGCCCATTTTTTAATTGGATTGTATGTTTTTGTTGTTGTTGAGTGGTAGGCATTCTTTATATTTTCTGGATATTTGCTCCTTACCAAATATATGATTTACAATTTTTTCTACCATTTTGTGGGTTGTTTTTTCACTTCACTGATTGTGTTCTTCAATACACAGTTTTAGGGCACCTGGGTGGCTCAGTCATTAAGCATCTGCCTTTGGCTCAATTCATGATCCCAGGGTCCTGGGATCGAGCCCCACATCAGGCTCCCTGCTTAGCAGGAGGCTTGCTTCTCCCTCTCTCACTCCTCCTACTTGTATTCCCTCTCTCGCTGTGTCTCTCTGTGTCAAAATAAATAAATAAAATCTTTTTTAAAAAAGCCTCCTCATTTAAATTAAATGTTGAGAATCTTAAAATCATTTTAGGTCATCACCTTCCTTCTCCATCTTTACTTTTTCTTGATGTTTATTCCTTTCAAAAGTTGGACCAGAACAGTAGTAAGTAATTAGTGGCATTCTTTTCTCCCAGGCCATAGAAATAATGACTGGTTTGAATATTCATGGCGTGGGATTACTCTGGACATATTTGTTTCTTTCACAACATGATGCATTTGGAAAATCATATCTTCCTCTCTCAGCAGGAACAGGATACCCATATTGGTCATCCATAACTGTAAGTGAATAATCTACTCCCTTGTTGTTATTCATTAATTTATTCATCACATTTAATAACTGTTTCTGAAGCAAGCAGTGTGCCAGAGATAGAACACAAAAATTCATAATCCCTATTCTCAATGAATGAATTCTTATACCAAGTTGAAAAGGAATATATTAATATGAAAACAAAACGTAGATCCTTACCAGAAATATTCTTTCATAATAAGAATATGTCTTTGTTAAAAGAACACTTTTTACGTGCTCCTTGGATAAGGGGAACAATAGTAAGATGCACAGTGGGCATTTGGGGAAAATAGAAAATGGTTGATGACTGTTCCACTACCCATAGGTCATTTATTTTGCCAGTGGAACAAGTAAAATGAGAAAGCATAACTGTTAAGGAAATGTGGGACATATAGAATTTAAGTAGGGAAAGAAAAATAAAACCTTTTTGTTCTGTTGGTCCAAGAAGAATTTGGCAGAATTGAAAAAAAATCTCTAAAGAAAATTTTATTGTGTCTGAAAGTATGGTGGATTATGCAACATTGTCCCCACAATATCCTGAATGAAAATCTTAGTAATAGTAGTAATAATACACTTGAAATTTAGTCGTTCAGCCAGTCCTTACTGAATACCCACTATATGTCAGATTCTGTTTTTGGTTCCTGAGATATATCAGCAAACAAAGCAGATCCCAGACTTTAGATAATTTTATTCTAGCAGAACTTTATTTAGTGTGTTGGAAGATGATAAGGCTATTGAAGTAAAACGGAAAAAATAGAGTAAGGGGGAATGAAGGTTCTGGGAAAGTAGCAAAAGGATATAAATCATTGTTTTAAATTGGATGGTAGAGGTAGTCCTCATTGAAAAAAATTTTATTAGTAATCTATTCTATTGTTATATAGAAATCATGACAAAACCCAGTGGCACACATTCAAAAGTACAGTTGACCCTTGAATAATGTGGAGGTTAAGGACACTGACCACCTGTGCACTGGAAATCTGTATACATTATTCAACATAGTACTGGAAGTTCTAGCCACAGCAGTCAGACAAGAAAAAGAAACAGGAGGCATCCATATTGGTAAATATAAGTTAAACTGTCACTATTTGCAGATGACATGATCCTATACATAGAAATTTTAAAGACTCCACCAAAATCTACTAGAAGTAATAAATGAATTCAGTTCGGTATACTTACAGGACACAAAGTTAATATCCAGAAATGAATAGCATTTCTATATACTAATAACTAAGTGGCAATAAGAGAAATTAAGAAAACAGCACCATTTACAATTGCACCAAAAAAACAAAAAACAAAAACAAAAAAAACCACCAACAACAAAAAACAACCTAGGAAAAAACTCAGCCAAATAACTGAAAGACCTATGCTCTGAACACTATAAAGCACGGATGAAAGAAACTGAAGACAACATAAAAAAAAATGGAAAGATATACTTTGCTTATGGATTGAAAGAATTAGTATTGTTAAAATGTCTATGTATTCAATGTAATTTAGAGATTCAATTCAATTCCTATAGAAAGACCAACAGCATTTTTTACAAAACTAGAAACAAGTAATACTAACATTTATATGAAACCACAAAAGACCCTGAATAGCCAAAGCAATCCTGAGAAAGAAAAACAAAGCTGGAGGTATCACAATCCCAGATTTCAAGATATACTACAAAGCTATAGTAATTAAAACAGTGTGATACTGGGACAAAAACAGACACATAGATCAGTGGAACAGAATAGGGAGTCTAGAAATAAACCCATGATTGTATGGTCAATTAATTTGTAGCAAAGAAGGCAAGAATATACAATGAGGAAAATACAGTCTCTTTAATAAATGGTGCTGGAAAAACTGGACAGCTACATGTAAAAGAATGAAACTGGACGACTTTTTAAAAATTAAAGTCAAAATGGATTAAAAACCTAAATGTGAGACCTGAAACCATAATAGTCCTAGAAGAGGGCACAGGCAGTAATTTCTCTGACATTGGCTACAGCAATATTTTTCTAGATATGTCTTCTAAGGCAAGGGAAATAAAAACAAAAATAAATTTTTCAGACTATATTAAAATGAGTTTTTCACAGCAAAGGAAAACATCAACAAAACTAAAAGACAACCTACTGAATGGGAGAAGATATTTACAAATGATATATCCGATAGGGATTAATATTGAAAACAAATAAAGAGCTTACACAACTCAACACCAAAAAAATAAGCAATTCGGTTACAAAATGGATAGAGGACCTGAATAAACATTTGCCCAAAGAAGCTATACATATGGCCAACAGACACATGAAAACATGCTCAACATTACTAATCATCAGGAAACACAAATTCAAACCACAATGAGATATCACCTTGCAGCTGTTAAAATGGCTAAAATAAAAAAGAGGAAATAACAAGTGTTGGTGAGAATGTGGAGAAAAAGGAACCCTGTGCATTGTTGGTGGGGATGTAAATTGGTGCAACCACTATGGAAAATAATATGGCAGTTCCTCAAAAAATTAGAAGTAGAAATCCCATATGATCCAATAATTCCATGATTGGGTATGTCACAAAGAAAACAAATACACTGATCTAAAAAGATATAAGCACTCCTGTATTTACTGAAGCATTATTTATAATAGCCAAGGTATGGAAGCAACTTAAGTGTCCATTAATAAATTAATGGATAAAGAAGATGTGGTACACACAACCACACACACACACACACACACACACACACACACACACGCAAACATACACAGAGATGGAAATATTATGCAACCATAAAAAAGAACAAGATCATGCCATATAAGACAACATGGATGGGCCTAGAGGGTACAATGCTAAGTGAAATAAGTCAGACTGAGAAAGACAAATACCATATGATTTCACTCATAAGTAGAATCTAAAAAAAATGAATAAACAAACAAAAACCAAGCTGAGACCTATAAATAAAGAGAACAAACTGATAGTTGCCAGAGAGGAGAGGGTTGGGGGAGGGGAAGATGGATGAAAGAGAGTGGGAGATACAAGCTTCCAGTTATGGAATGAATAAATCATGGGAATAAAAGGCACAGCATAAGGAATATAGTCAGTGATATTATAGTAGAGTTGTATGGTAACAGATGGTAGCTACTATTTCTGAACATAGCATATTGTATAAACTTATCAAATCATTATGTTGTATACCTAAAACTAATATAACATTGTATGTCAACTGTACTCAAAGAAAAAAAAGAAAATCTTTTTCTTTTTTCGTAGAACTTTAGACTCCCCCAAAACTTAACTACTAACAGCTTACTGTTGACCAGAAGACTTATCAGTAACATAAACAATTAACATGTACTTTGTATATGTACCATATGTTGTATTCTTTCAGTAAAGTAATCTTAAGAAAATGATAAAAAAATATATTTACAGTATCATATGTACTTACACACACAAAAAAAATCCGTGTGTAGATGGACCTACACAGTTCAAACCCATCTTGTTCAAGGGTCAACTGTATTTACTTCTTTTTTTTCAGTTTTTAAAAAGATTTATTTATTTATTGTAGAGAGAGAGAGAGCATGGAGTGGGGTGGGGAGAGACAGAAAGAGAGGGAGTGAGAGAATCTTAAGCAGACTCCTCACTGAGCACGGAGCCCAAAATGGGGTTTGATCTCAGGACCCTGAGATCATGATCTGAGCTGAAATCATGAGTCAGATGCTTAAGTGACTGAGCCACCCAGGCACCCTACGTGTATTTATTTCTTACTCAGGCATCTGTAAGCTGGCAGAAATTCAGGTGATCTAGGCTGGTCCAATCAGGCATGGATCAGGCTACAGGTCAGATATGGATCAGTGCCATGTGTATCTCATCCTCCTTAGGCTACTACTGAAGGCATATTCTTCTCGCAATAAAAGGCAGGAACACAAGAAGACAAGCTTAATCACACAAGAACATTTCAAGCCCTGGCTTGTCTCACATCTGCTAATATCTCAACCAAAGCAAATAAAATGGCCAATCTGTACACTGAGGGACAGAGAAATATAGTCCAACCACCATGGCAAGAGTATGGAAATATGTTACCACCTGGAAGTAAAGAATTGTGGCCAATAATTCAAAACACCACAATTATATTTGAGCAAATATTTGAAAAAGTGAGTTTTTGCCAAATCTGGAGAACATTCTAGGACAGGAAACAGCCAGAACAAAGTCTTCAATGACTGATGTGCCTGCAATTCTCCTTAAAGAAAATATGGCCAAAATTGCCAAAGCCGAGTAAGAAAGAACAGAAGTAGCAAAAAAGAGGTCAGAAAAATAATGGGGGCCAAATAACATAGACTCCAAGAACCATTGTAACGACTTTGGCTTTTTAGTGTATGTGAAATTGGACTTTTGTAGTGTTTGATGAGCACAGTTAAATAATCTGGCTTAAATTTGTAAAGGATCACTTTGGCTGCTGTATTGAAAAGATCATGAAGAGGGCCAAGGAGACCTTTTAGAAAGCTACTGAAGAAATCCAGATGAGACTCAAACAGGGTGGTATTAGTGAGGGTGGTTAAAAATAACAATTTTAAGAGTTGATTGAATATCTTGATGGACTGGTGTGGAATGTGGAATATAAGAGAAAGAAGTTAAGAGGAATGCTCAAGTTTGGGTTTAAGCTAATAGAAGGAATGGATTGTCCTCAACTGATATGGGAAGACTTGGGTAGAGCTGGTTTTCAGAAAAAATAATGAGTTTTGAACCTGTTGAATTTGAGATATTTATTTAAAATTCACTGGAGATCTTGAGTAGCTTGTTAGATATGGAATCTAGAGTTCAGAAGAAAGAGCTAGGCTTAAGCTATATGAGCTTGAGAGTCACTGGAAGGTAGATGTTTGAAACCCATAAAACTGGTTGAGATCACCAAGGAAGTGGTTGAAAATAGAGAAGATGATCCAAGACTAGAGCTGCACTGTCCAGTACAGCAGCCACTGGTCACAGGTAGCTACTGAGCACTCAAAATGGGGCTAAACCACACTGAGAAGTACCGTAATATAAAATATATACCAGAGTTCCAAAACTCTGTGATCCTATGTGATTCTATGTTGAAATGATATTTTAGATCTATAGGATTATATAAAACAAATTATTAAAATAAATTCCACATTTATATTTATTTTTTAATTTTACTTTTTTTGCTTGATACATTTGTGTAAAATTAAACCTTTGGAACATAGTCATTTTATTGCAATTTTTTATACTTTTATAAATCTGTTTTTTTATTAGTGAAGTATAATTGACATATAATGTTATGTTAGTTACATGTGTACGACATACTAATTTGACAGTTCTACACATTACTCAGTGCTCACCATAAGTGTAATCACCATCTGTCACCATGCAACATCATTACAGTATTATTGGCTATATTCCCTATACTGAACTTTTCATCTTTGTGGCTTATTTATTTTATAACTGGAAGTTAGTTCCTTTTAATCTCTTTCATCTATTTTGCCCATTCCCCACTCAGCTCCCCTCTGGCAACCACCAGTTTGTTCTCTGTATTAAGAGTCTGTTTGGTTTTTTTTTTTGTCTGTCTCTTTTGTTTTTTAGATTCCACATGTAAGTATAATCATATCTGTCTTTTTCAGTGTGACTTATTTCACTTAGTGTAATACCCTCTATATCCATCCATGTTGTCATGAATGGCAAAACATACCACTTTTCATGGCTGAGTAATATTCCATTGTGCGTATGTGCACGCACATGCATGCACACACACAGCACTTCTTTATTCACATATCAGTGAATACTTGGGTTGCTTTCATATCTTAACTACTGTAAATAATGCAGCAATAAACATAGGGGTGCCTATATCTTTTTGAATTGGTGTTTTTGTTTTCTATGAGTAAATACCCAGTAGTGGAATTACTTCCTTTTATGGTTTTTCTTTTTTTATTTTTTGAGAAACCTTCATAATATTTTCCACAGTGGCTATACCTTTTTGTATTCATACTAACAGTGCACAAAGATTCCCTTTTCTCCACAACCTTGCCAACACTTGTTTTTTACATCTTACTTTTCTTAGTGTGTATAGAAAAACTTAAAATTCATATATTCTTTTTATCATATTTCTATTGGACAGCCCTGGACAATAGTATTCTGACTGAAGATAGTGCCATGTTTAGATTGTTTTACTGCCGTCATTCTACGAGTAGTAAGACATTAGATCTGAGAAAGCTAGGAGGCCACCATAGCTCAGATACCAAAAATGAGAGCCTTAATTCAATTTTAAAAGTATAAATATGTAGGTTCTAAGTGAAAAACAGAAGAGTCAATTGTATTAATATCTCAAATAATATTACAATCATGAAGACATTAAATTCACTGATACTTGCTTGGAGTTATTAAAACATTGACTCAAAATTTAAAGAGAGAAAAAATTCTAAGGTTTGCCACTCAGTGTGAGATATTCCAGGAGAAAGTCACTGACAGTGAATTAGATTTGGTACATTAGCAGCTATATTAATGCCCTGAATTATCTAAGGCTGTTGAGGAGAATTTTTGTGAGTTAGGTGCTATTTTTGTTATTGTTTTTAAATTTTTTAACATATAAACAAAACATACATACACAAAAATCTAAAATAATAATTGCACATGTCAGTTATCACAAAATTAATATATCAGAGTATCAACACCCAAGTAAAAAAAATTTTTTAGCAAAATCCTAGCATCTTGGAAGTCCCCTTCATGTCACTTCTTTCTCCCTCCTACTCTAACCATTAACCTGACTTCAGATATTATATATGGCTTTTGTTTTTAAACTTTATACAAATAGAATCATATAGTATGTATTATTTTGTATCCAGTTTCTTTGCTCAGTTTAGGATTGTGAGTCCCATCCTTGTTATTGATACAGCTGTCATTCATTCATTATTATTGTTGATTAACATTCCACTATATTAATCTACTATGTTTAAATAATCTATTGGAGGGACATTTAGGTTGCTTCCAGTTTGGAGTATTGTAATACTTTCAGGGACCACGTAAGGAAAGGAATTCTGGAAAATTAAGCATATGTGCAAGCTGGTAGGACCAAGCTGGCTATAAATAACTATGTAAATTCTTCTCTATTACATCTCTATGTAATTCTTCTCTGTTGTAATTATTACAACAAAAAGAGTAACACAGAAAGATAGAAAATACAAATCTCCATTTTACTAATGAAAAAAGCAAAACTAGTGATAAAGTAGGTAACTCCTACTGAGTCGCATAGAAAGCAAAAGGCAAAGAATTCAAATTCTGATCCTCCAGATCCCAAAAAGCTACTTAGTATTGACGTGTTAGTGGCCCAATTTTTCTGGGGAAAGAACATTCCTTCCCTTTACTACTGAGTAGTTAATTTTTTTAAATGTGGGAAGTTTCCATGCATGCATAAAGTTTCATCAATGAAAAAAAATAAATTTCTGATATACCCTGTCAGGTTTCTAACAAGTTTTAGGAAATGATGGAAAGTTTCAGAGCAAGCTACTAATGGAAGACATTATGTGATCTTATATTTAAATATGTAAAATGAAATTTAAATATTTTCTGAATTATATTTTCCATTACTATAATATTTTAAGTGTTATATTAAAAGTACTTTCATGTGAAATCACCAAGATATAATATTGTCCATTAGTAAATTCATTAACTGGATATATTTTCTTATAATTCACCTTATGGGATCAATAAATTATTACTGACAAAAATCTAAGTAAAATTTGACACTATTTTTGCCCTGTGAAGTCAACTTGAGGTGCCCATAGTTCCATTTCCAATGTATATGTTACATCACTAAACATGCCTTTCCCATCTCTGTACTACAGAACCTTTGAATTATTTTTTGAATGATTGTCTAAATAGTCCCACTAAAGAATTAAGATTAAAAAAGAGTTAAGATAATATTCTTCATATTATAGTATTCCAGAATTCTCTTACTGGTTATTTATAAACATGACTGGGTATTAATAAACATGATTTTTGTTTCCAGTTTATCTTCTCAGGAATCCTTGCAGTAGTAGTAGAGAAGAGGCGTACAACGATCTTGGTAAGTTAGAATGTTTGTAGCAACTCTAAAGATAACAAACAGTTTTATTTGCTAAAAGAAGGAGGGTCAATGAGGAGGTAGCATTATCTCTGAGTCATCTGAGAAAGAACAAAGCTGGAGGCATCATACCTCCTAATATAAAACTATACTGCAAAACTATAGTAATCCAAACTGTATGGTACTGACATAAAATAGACACAGACCCATGGAACAGAATCGAGATCCTGGAATTAAATCACTCAGCCAATTTTCCACAAGGGACTCAAGAATACTCAGTTGGGGGGGCACCTGGATGGCTAAGTGGGTTAAAGCCTCTGCCTTTGGTTCAGGTCATGATCTCAGGGTCCTGGGATCAAGGCCCAATCGGGCTCTCTGCTCAGCAGGGAGCCTGCTTCCTCCTCTCTCTCTGCCTGCCTCTCTGCCTACTTGTGATCTCTCTCTCTCTGTCAAATAAATAAATAAAATCTTAAAAAAAAAAAAAAAAAAACACAAAAAAACCCAGAATACTCAGTTGGGAAAGGATAGTGTTTCCAACAAATGGTGCTGGGAAAACCAGATACACAACATGCAACAATAAAATTGGATCCCCATTTTACACCACCGTTATTTATTTTAAAAAAAATACTTTAAATAAAGGCAGGTAGGTCTAAGAAGTTGGAAAAGATAAATTTCTTCTAAACACTGACCAAAAGAAGACTATATTAATATTTTACAGAGTGGGTTTTAAAGCAAAAATTATCAGAAATTTTTATTAGGAAGGACCACTGAGCATAATAATAAAAGATTTAGTTCGACATAATGTATAATAATCCTAAATATCTATTCACCTATTAATGTAGCTTCAAAATAATATAGTAAAAATTGACAAAATTAAAAAGAAAAAGAAATCTACAGGGGCGCCTCAGTGGCTCAGTCGTTAAGCATCTGCCTTTGGCTCAGGTCATGATCCCGGAGTTCTGGGACTGAGCCCCACATCGGGCTCCCTGCTCAGGGAGGAAACCTGCTTCACCCTCTCTCACTCCCCCTACTTGTGTTCCCCCTCTAGCTGTGTTTCTCTCTGTCAAATAAATGAATAATTTTCTTAAAAGAAACCCATAATCATATTTGGAAACATTATGCATATTTCTACCAGAGAATAGAAGAAAGAAGCTAGTACCTCCGAACCCATTATGAGGATAGTATGTCATTGATCCTAAAACTTTACCAGGATCTTACAGGAAAAGAAAATTACAGACCAAACTCTCTCATGACCAGAGATGTAAAAATACTAATATACATATAAGCAAATAAAATATAGACTATTGTGAAAAATACAAATAGAAAGAATGATACATCATGTCTAATTCCAGAAATGCAAATTTAGATTAACATTTGAAAACGAAATCAATGTAGGGGCACCTGGGTGGTTCATTCAGTTCAGCACCTGACTCTTGGTGCTTTGGCTCAGGTCATGATCTCAGAGTTGTAAGACTGAGCCTTGTGTTGGGCTCTGTGCTAGGTGTGGAGAATGCTTAAGATTCTCTCTCTCCTCCTGTCTCTCTACTCCTCTCTCCCTCTTGGAAGAAGGAAAGATGAAAGAAAAAGAAGGGAGAAAGAAAGAAAGAAAGAAAGAAAGAAAGAAAGAAAGAAGGAAGGAAGGAAGGAAGGAAGGAAGGAAGGAAGGAAGGAAGGAAGGAAGGAAGGAAGGAGAGAGAGAGAAAGAGAGAAAGGAAGAGAGAAAGGAAGAAAGAAAAACTAATGAGATCCATCACATTAACAACATAAAAACTAAATTATCAATTCAATGAATGCAAAAAAATGATAAAATCAATAAAAGATATCAACAGAGAGAGGAAGAAATAACATCAAGCTTAATGTTGACAATTTTGACACGTCCTCTAATATTTTTTTACCTTTTAGCTAGAGAAGCTTATAAGCTATCATCATATTTCTTCAGTATTTTATATAAGGTATCCTATTTATGGCTATAAGTCAAAGAAAAAGGAAGTATATTAAGATTGGAAAGAAGAAAAAATATTTTTAGATGACAAACTTTATGAAATGGTGAATTTTACAATGTCTTCAATATACAAAATCCAAATCAGTTATCTTTCTATATGCTTGCAGAAACCAATGGATAGACTAATGTTAAAATACCATTTACATTAATATTAAAATTGTTAAAAATTCCTAGAAACAAATATATCAAAAGATATGCAAGACTTCTCCTCTGTAAAACACACAAGAAAACAATATAATGGCATCTTTAAAGCACTGGGGAAAAAACGTCAACTAGAATTCCATGTTCATTTAAAATACCCCTCAATATCAATAGTGAAATAAATTCTTTTTCATATAAACCAAAGCTGAGAAAAATTTCCATTAATGGATCTACACTATAGAAGAGAGCGAAAGTTCTTCAGGGTGAAGGGAAATGATAACATATTTGGAAACTTGTACACACAAGACAAAATAAACAACACCAGAAATGATAAATATATGGTCTGTTAGTTCATATATTGCAGCTGTAATAAATTACCACAAGTTTATTGGCTTAAAACAATATAAGAGTGTTATCTTACAGTTTTAGAGATCAAAAGTCTCAAAATCAGGATGTTGGCAGAACTATTTTCCTTTTGGAATTTACTGAAAAGATCTTTTTCCTTGCCTTTTTTAGCTTCTAGAGGCTGCCACATTCCTTGGCTGGAGACATACCATTCTAATCTCCTCTCTTCTGCTTTCATAAACACATTGTCTTTTCTTTATTATCCTCTTTCTTCCCTCTTACAAGGACCCTTGTGATTACATTAAGCCAAACCATATATTTCAGAATAATCTCCCCATCTTAAGATCTTTAATCACAACTTTTACCACATATTCACAGTTTCTGGGGATTAGGATATCTATGATGCAACCATTATTTAGCTTACTACATATGGGTAAAGATAAAATATCATTTTTTTATTTTGTAATATCTTTACTGACTACTAAAAGCAAAAAATTTACTGCTGAAAAGCAATCTTGAAAGAAAAAAACAAAGCTGGAGGCATCGTGGTCTCTAATTTCAAACTATGTTACAAAGCTATAGTAATCGGAACAGTATGATAATGGCATAAAAATAGACACATCAATCAATGGAACAGAAAAGATTGCCCAGAAATAAACCCATGCATATATGGTCACCTAATTTATGACAAAGGAGCCAATAATATAAAATGGGAAAAGGACAGAGTCTTTAATAAATAGCATTAAGAAAACTGGACAAATAACTATCTTGCACCATACAAAAAATTAACTCAAAATGGACTAAAGACTTGAATGTAAGACCCAAAAACATAAAATTTCTAGAAGAAAATCTAAGCCATAAGCTCCTTGATGTTTTTTGGATTTGACATCAAAGACAAAGTTTTGATTGGGATTATATTTATATTGAGTCTATAAAATGATTTGAGGAAAAACTGGCATCTTAAAAATATTTGTCTTTCCATCCCTGAACATACCCATTTATTTATTTTTTTAAAAATTTCAAGTATATTTTTAAAAGATTTTATTTATTTATTTGAGAAAGAGAGAAAAAGAGAGAGAGACAGAGAACATGAAAGGGGAGAAGGTCAGAGGGAGAAGCAGACTCCCCATGGAGCTGGGAGCCTGATGTGGGACTCCGGGATCATGACCTGAGCCGAAGGCAATGGCATAGCTGGTTTAGCGTCCAAGTCTTGGTTTTGGCTCAGGTCAGAATCACATGGTGGTGAGATTGTGCCCTGTGTTGGGCTCTGCACTGGGGGAAGGGTCTGCTTAGGACTCTCTCCCTGTCTCTCTACCCCTCTCCTCCTACTCCCTGCATGCCCGTGCACACATGCTCTCTGTTTCTCTTTCTCTAAAATAAATGGACAAATCTTTAAAAAAAAATAAACACATAGAAGTATATGTTAGAAAAGATGAAGGGTTTAAAATCCAATTATCTAAATTCCAACCTAAAAAGCTAGAAAAGAAAGCACATATTTAAGATAAAGTAAACAGAGAGTAAGAAATAATTAAAGAGCAGATATCATTAAAATGGAAAATAGATAAACAATAGAGAAACTAGCAATGCTGAAAATTTGTTCTTTGAAAATATTAATAAAATTGATAGACCTCTATAAGACTGATCAAGAAAACAATAAAATACAAATTACTGTATCAAGAATGAAAGATGAAATATCACTGTAGATACTAAAGACAGTAAAAAAATAAGGAAATGCTATAAATGACACTATACTAAGAACTTATGAAAAAATGAACTTACCAAAACAGAAACAAGAAGAAGTAGAAAACATAATTATCTCTGCATTTGTTAAAGGAATTATATTAATCATTAAAAATCTTTCCATGAAGAAAATTCTGGACACACATGTTAAGCAATACATTTATCAAAGATTTAATAAACAAATTATATCACATGGTATGCAAAATATTTCAGAAAACAAAGGAGAAGGAACATTTCCCAACTGATTTTTTGGAGTCCAATAAATTCCTGACAACAAAAGTTTTCAAGAACCTTAAAGGAAAGGGAAAATAGGAGATCGCTATCTGTAATGAATGGTGATGTCAAAATGCTTAAATATCATAAATCATGTTCAGTGATATTTTTTAAAAGCATAATGGAGTGGAATTTATTCTAGGAATACAAGGTTGGTTCAACATTCAGAAAACAATGGATAAAGAGATGAAGCAAAATCATTTGAATTGTTTGTTTGTTTGTTTGTTTGTTTGTTTAGGGCACCTGGGTGACACAGTCAGTTAAGCATCTGACTCTTGGTTTTGGCTCAGGTGGTAATATCTTGGGGTCATAGGGTCAAGCCCCACACTGGACTCCAAGCTGGGCATGGAGCTGCCTTAGGATTCTCTGTCTTTCTCTGCCCCTCCCCCTGCTCTCATTCTCTCTCTCTCCTCTCTTTCTCAAATAAATAAATAAATCTTTAAAAAATTTTTTTCTGAAAAGCTCCTATTGAACTATTAATAGAAGGGAACATCCTTAACCAGCTAAAAGGCACCTACAAAAAAAAGTTATAATATTATACTAATGGGGAAATACTAAATGGTTTCCCTTTGGATCAGAAGTTCTGCAAGAAATTATCATTTTTACCAAATTTATTTAATATTGTGCAGGAGTTCTTTTTTTAAGATTTCATTTATTTATTTTTCAGGGAGAGAGAGAGAGAAAGCTATTGTGCAGGAGTTCTTGTCCATACAATAAGTCAAGAAGAAATAAAAGGCATGTTTAACGTTAACTAATTCTGCTTTAATCATAGACACCCTTATACATCCTAAGAAGTCTATGAAAAAGATTCAACTAATAAGAATTTATCTATATTGAGGAATACAAATTCATATAAAAAATCCATTGTATTTCTATGTATTGGAGAAGAAATTTGTAAAAACACCTTTATGATCACACTCAAAAACAAAACACTTAGAAATTATTTTCTCTAAGCATCAATGAAATACGTCTATGACCTCTACCTGGAGAACTGAAAAACATTGCAGAGAGAAACTGAATAGTATCTAAATAAATGGGTATGTTTGGGTGCCTAGGTGGCTCAGTTGGTTAAGCCACTGCCTTTGGCTCAGATCATGATCCCGGAGTCCCACATCAGGCTCCTAGCTCCATGGGGAGTCTGCTTCTCCCTCTGACCTTCTTCCCTTTCATGTTCTCTCTGACTCTGTCTCTGTCTCTCTCACTTTCTCAAATAAATAAATAAAATCTTTTAAAAATGTCTTTAAAAAATTTAAAGAAATAAATGGGTATGTTCAGGGATGGAAAGACAAACTTTTTTTTTTTTTATTGTTACTAAATTTTTTTTTTCCAGTGTTCCAAGATTCATTCCCCATTCCCCACACCCAGTGCTCCACGCTTTAGGTGTCCCCAGTACCCACCACCAGGCTCTCCCATCCCTCCACCCCCCTCCCTCCAAGTCCCTCAGTTTGTTTCTGTGTCCAAAGTCTCTGTTGTTTCGTTTCCCTCTCTAGATTACCCTAGTTCCCATTTACTTTCCTTCTCCCACTGTCCTCCAGTTTACCCGAATGGAAGACAAACATTTTTAAGATGCAAGTTTTTCCTCAAATCATTTTATAGACTCAGTATAAATATAATCCCAATCAAAACTTGAAGAGGATTTTTTCTCAATATTGATAAGTTGATTTCAAAATCTGTATGGAAATAGCCAAAAAGGAAGAAAGTATAAAACTAATACTACCTAAAACTACTTGATTTTAAGACTTACTATATACCTACCACAACTAAGACATTACTGAGCACATGTGTGTTTTCACGTGTGTATTTTATCCAGCTTGTACACTGGGGAATTTATACACATACACATACACACGCATACATATACAAAGCTCAGTGAGGTCAAATGTTTCAGTTTTCTTCTCTTTGGTTTTGTCCACTTATCTTATCAATTAATTAGAAAGACATGTCAAAATCTATTATGATTGTGGATTTTTCTCTTTCTCCTTTTAATTCTTCAATTTTTGCCAGTAAAACTCCATGCTGCACAGAAAACCTCCTCCACATGGCCTTATTATGTATTTCCTCAACAAATGTGGCTCTTTTTCTATGTAATAGTATTGTGTCATAACCATTCATTCATATAAGAAAAATTCATGAAATATGAATTATTCAGTCAAATAAGTTTCAAAATCCAGTTTAAGTGTTCTTATTTATTATCTAATTCATATAAGATATAAAGATTCTGCTGGTGCAAATAAGAACAAGGAAATAAGTATAAGAGAGGGATGTCCCTGAAAGCAGTATCCTAGGGCTTATCACCTCTCTGACCTCATGTATGGACAAAGAGCAAATATGTAGCAACATTATACATATGTATTGTCCCAGATACATAGCCTGACAGGAGTGTGGCCTTAAAACAAAGCAGGCACCTCCAGCGATGTAATTCCCCACTATCTTCAAGATAAAATCCTAAATATCTATGTAGATAGCAACTGTCTCTCCAACAGAATTCCCTATGACTCCCCTTCTTGCACTGTTAAACGAACCATGGCAAACTCCTAGAATATTAGGTCTCTGGTAACCAGACTCTGTGTGGCACTATGAATTTGCCTATATTGTTAGCATGTTTGTTTGTTTGTTTTGTTGTTGTTGTTACCATTTTTTATATTCTATTCTTATTTAATATGTACTTGCTTGCCTTCCCCAGTAGTCTTCCTTGAGTGCAGAGACCACTTCTTTTCTCCCTCTGTATCTAATAAGACAAATGGTGTCCCGACCCGCGGGTAGTCAACGGAGACCCTAGAGGGAGAGTGAGAATGATAGGACAAGAGACACGAGAGATGGAGACAAGACAGGTTTCTGATCAAGTCTCATTTATTGGCAAGTTCAAGGGGGTAATTATAGGGCAGGCAGCGAGGGGAGTTTCTCTAGCAGGCAGCTCAAGTAACTAAAACACAAAAATTACAGATAGCATAGTGAAACATACTGCTAGCCTTCAGTGGCATTCCAGTACGAGCTGATTCAGGGAGTAGAGCTTGCACAAAAACAGCTTATCAGAAGTTGGGCATAAATGGCCTTGCCAGTCAGCAGCCGGGCGCAGGTGGCCTTGCCAAGGTCCGGCTTCCCACAAAATGGTAGTTTGCATGGTACAGAACTAACATTCAATAATTATTTGTCACTGAAGGAATAAACATATGCGTGCTACATCAAAAGTTTTATTTCTTCCAAAATTGCTCAGTTCTGTTGGGATCCTGACAAATCTGCAATTCTGACAGACCTTTTAATGACCTTACTATTCAGAAAAGATCAGAATTTATGTAAATCTTCTACTTGAATATACTTGGCCGGGATGTCTACGGATAACTTCCAGTGACCAGGGGACTCTTTTTATCTATTTTAGCTATCCTATACCATAAATGTGAATATTGTAAGTGCCTGCATTGCAGTGACTGGTCTGTGTTTACTATCAGTTGAGCTTATGAAATATAGTCTGAGTACAGAAGTTATAATTTGGCCCACGGTAAGTACCAGGTTTCTATGAAAATCTCATCACAGGCTTAGAATTATATTTAAATTCTTTAGTGAGTGATCAAAGTATTTAATGTTATGCAAGATATGACAGTGACCTTTATCACTAATGTACTCTGGTGTACATACTACAAATGTGGTTCAAACTACTGGTTACATTTCTAAACCTAGGATCACCCACAGTAAGCAAATGGAATGTATTATAAATATTAGTAGATGAAATTTTGAGTGATTTAGTATTATATTCAATTCTGGTCCCACCTAGTAGCCAAGCTATTTTTACAATAGGCAGCTTAGTTCTTTCTAGGTAACTGCATCTCTGAGACCAGTTTGCCCAGGCCTTAAATGATCAAGTTTATTATAGCATGATTTGGTTTTCAAAGAAGGAAAAGGCATCCTTATGTACTTGTGATGCCCAGGAATTTATGTTCATCAGGGATGTAATCATCAGAGTGAATAAATAAATATATATATATATATACATATATGGAATGTATGTATATCCAGATTGTATGCACATGACTATACAGACATTTTTGAACAGCCTGCTTTGTGTCTGTCAGTGGACCTATCAGCAGGTCTGTGTGAGTCTGTTTAAGTGTGTCCGTGTTTATGCTTCAGTATCTGTAATGTATTTCTGTATTTCTGTCGTGTGGAACTATGGACATCTGTGCACTTAACTGTATAGGTTTGTTCCTGTGCAGGGGAGAAGAAGCTAGGAGGTCGGGACGCCTGGGTGGCTCAATTGGTTAAGCCACTGCCTTCGGCTCAGGTCATGATCCCGGAGACCCGGGATCGAGTCCCATATCGGGCTCCCTGCTCGGCAGGAAGCCTGCTTCTCCCTCTCTCACTCCCCCTGCTTGTGTTCTCTCTCTGGCTGTGTTTCTCTCTGTCAAATAAATAAAATCTTTTAAAAAAAAAAAAAAAAAGAAGCTAGGAGGTCAAGGAGATGAGAATCGATGATAAGAAATTTGGGTAGAAATTAAAACCATAAATTTTAAAGCCTTTTCTGTGAATTCTTGTCTTTCTTTCTGTTCTATCCTATCTACCCAGAGCCTGACAAAAGTCAAAAGAGCTGGGTCTTTGACCAAGACCTAGAAACCAACTTTTCTTTCACAGTTTCTAATTGAGCCCTTGGAGGTTGCCAGTTTTTAACTTCTTAGCCTAATACAGCAAACCCTCCTTACATCCCAAACTCTTGGTCAGTTAGCTTGTTCAACAGCATATGTTGGTCTGCATTTTGCCGGGTTTTTCTTATTCTATATATTTTTGAGAGTGATTTTATAGCAAGTGGGATTGTAAACTTCCTCAAGGAATGATTTTTGTCTCTGACCCAATTAAAGAAATAAGCTAAGAAATGTGAAGCTACTTGTTCAGGGTCAGAGCTATTTACTCGCAGAATATTCATTCTAGGGGCGCCTGGGTGGCTCAGTTGGTTAAGCGATTGCCTTCGGCTCAGGTTATGATCCTGGAGACCCGGGATCTAGTCCCACATCATGCTCTCTGCTCGGCGGGAAGCCTGCTTCTCCCTCTCTCACTACCCTTGCTTGTGTTCCCTCTCTGGCTGTGTTTCTCTCTGTCAAATAAATAAAATCTTTAAAAAAAAAAAAAAAAGAATATTCATTCTAGTAAAAAATGCTCTAAATTTCAAGTTATTTCACTACACAAAATTGAGCTGTAACAGAGATCAGTTAAATGACACATCAAAGAGCCATCTTACTGGTCCAGAGAATGGTAATATTTTAGGACACATACCCTGAAGGATACCTTAAAGTAAAATCTGAAATAAATATAAACCTCCAGATATTGCTTAAGGTTATATTTGCATAACAGAAATGTCTCATTTTACTGGGTTGGAGTACAATTATAATCTTGATTCTTTCATTTTTCCAATTCATCTTTTGAACCACCAGTGTTCATATTAGCAAGAAATCCAAGATCTTCCTCCTGAGGTCGCCTCTTTCCTGTTGACCCTCTCAAGTTATTCAGGAACACTGAGAACCAAAGATTCCATATGGACTTCAGACCCCTAATTGATAGAATCCCAGAGCATCTCAGTAGTCCACCAGCATACCTATAATTTCACTTAATATTATATGGTGTTGAGATTGAAAACTGGTCCCAGCAGCCCCATGGTGGCCTTGTCACAAAAGTGCTTTCGGTACTTGAGGATTCCAGTATTCTATCCTGCAAATATCCAACTATCCTGCAAGGTCTATTGGAGCTTATAGTCAGAGGCAAAAATCCCAGGAGGAAACCACCTCCCCACAGGACACATAAGCCCTTCTGTTGAGCCTGAGTCACAAACCCAAACTTTTTTTCCTTCACTGTAAGTTCCTCTATAAGGCCCTTTCCCAAAAGAGGCCTAATTCTGAACATCTCTCTAAGTAAGTTCTGTAACACTCGACCTCAAAAGTGTCTCAGTTCCACTTTCTCCAGAGGTTCATTGGCCTCAGTGAAAATTTGCTGTCCTTATCCACAACAACACACAGGAAAACACAACTGATGATTCTTATTTGCCATTTGGCAGAAATTTGTTGGCTTATGCTAATCGTCAATAATTATCAGTTATCATTATGATCAAGAAAAGTATATATAAATACCCATGGCTTTAGGGGATGGAATATATTGAATAGTTTTTCTCTTTTATTTTCATCTTCCTGAAATTGTACAATTCCTTATTATTTCTAATGTGTTAATATATAAAGATCTATGAGGAATGTATATTTTATTTTTGGAAACAGAGGAGTGGTAAAATTCTTTCAGAATATCTGTTCCTATTCACCTTCCTCGAGTTGGTTTTGACGTGTACAGTGGTCCATTGGGGATACAAAGCAAAATATCACATATGATGAAGACATGGTGAGTATCTCATTTCTCCTTGGTGAATTAGAAGATAGTGGCTTCTGTTATGAACCCTGTTTGAGGAACGAATTAAGCTGAATTGACTAAACTAAATTGATAAGAATTTAGTGTTCTCTCTAAACTGTGTTATAGGTAACTGAAAACACTCTACACTCCTGTGTACTACATGGGTTTCTCTATAATTGAGAGTAAATAATTTGCCCGAGACAAAGGTGTGTCATATTATATAATATTTTTCTGTTCGCACCTGATGAGAGAACAGGATAGAAAATGTGTAATTTGCTGGCTCAAGTCTCTCTAGTCTGACAGACATTTCCACTGGAAACCAAAAAACTTTGTGGAGGTTGTGACCAGGTGCAGGTATTTGAGATGCTAAAGTCTAACAATTTTCAAAGTTTGATAGAACATGTTGGGTAGCAAAGTGCAGAACTTTTAGTGCTTTGAGAAACTGATTTTGAAGTAACTGAAAAGTTGCAAAAGATGGTAAAAATGCCATTTTTAGTAAAAGCCATTCTCTTACTTCCTCCACATCAGCTACTTCAGGTCTAAAAACAAACTTTATGTCCAACTGACTTCAATATCACTGAATCTGAGAACTTTAGTAAAAGATACATTTGTCCTTTCCTCCCCAGTGCCCATACCAAAGGTGGAGGCTTAAGGATTAGTGCAATTTTAAGAACTCAGAAGGAACACAAAGTTAAATGTAGAGGAGAGAGTGGTTTGTCCATAAATTCTAGATACACAGGGAGATTTAGGAAATGACAAGTAAGAATCAGAATGTAATGTCTGGGACCTGGGGGTCTTGGAGCAGATAATGAAAAAAAATTGAGAGAAAAGAGGGAACAAGATCCTTAAAGATCCTGTTTTTAAATATTTTTGGTTCTAAGACTTCATAAGTACTTGGATGAAGCCACTGATACACATATAATGTTACCCTCCATTCCAAGCATCTGCTAAGGATAGGCACTGAAATAATCATACTAAAGTACAAATGACTGAGATCAAGTCAATCATTGCTTTGATAGAAGTACAGAAAATCAAATTGCCCAATGTGAAAAAAGTGGAAGAAGTCCAAGGAAACATTTGCTCTAAGCTATGAGGTGAGAAAGGATGATCTGTGTAAATTCCAGCTTTGAAAGCTATACCCAACACTACTGGGTTTTATTCCTAGCAAAGGTGTCGTGTGGAACATATAACGGTGGAAATTATAGCATATCACAATATGAGAAAACTTTCTCAAGCAACATGTTTCTTAGGATATCAAAAACCAGCAATGTGAGTGAAATAAGCCAAGTAGAGAAAGTCAAGTATCACATGGTTTCACTTACTTGTGGTGCATGAGGGGTAATACAGAGGACAGTAGGAGAAGGAAAGTAAACGGGAAGTAAGGTAATTCAGGGAGAGAAATGAAAGATGAAAGACTTTGGACACAGAAACAAACTGAGGGACTTGGAGGGAGGGGTGGGGGGATGGGAGAGCCTGGTGGTGGGTACTGAGGGCACCTATTGCGTGGAGCACTGGGTGTAGGGAATGGGCAATGAATCTTGGAACACTAAAAAAAAAAAAAAAAAACCCAGCAATGGGCAGGAAAACTTAACAGAAATTTACTGAAAGGCAATCAGTGACCCAAATATCAGGCTTTCAATACCCTAATTTCTATGGAATGACATTTTACTCACATATTCTCAAAAGGAATTGCCTTTTGCAGTAAAAATGGAGATGTAGCCTCTGAGTATTGAGAGAGTGGAAAATCCAAAGGGGAAAGTTTTTGCTGATATCCAATCTCTATGCCTAATAGTTTTATTAGATTAATTCAAAACAGAGATTATTTAAGCAAAACAATCTGTTTATTAAGATGGTAAACTAAACAAGGCATATTTATGGAATGGTAAGTAAATTAATGAGTATGGAGCACAATCTTTGTGGCAGTTAGTGATGGGACATGGAAGTCAAGAAAGTAGATTGAATCTAAATTATTACAGAAATGAATGTTGTGCTATAATATCAAACTCTCATGCTGTATGTGTTGTCTGCCTAAGTCTTAATTTGGGGAAATGGAGAAAAGGAAGACATATATATATTTATATATTTATATCATATCAAACGATTGTCAGATTTTTTTTTTCAATTTGAGAGAGCTTCTCAGCAACCTGGCCAGGGCAGTTGGGTGGTGGCTGTGCTCTTAAATGGAAAAAAAAAAAAAGACAAGGAAATGACTTTGTGGGTGAGATGACAAGCTCAGTTTGAAATATATTTATTTGAAGTGCTTTGGGATCATCTAGGTTGAAACCTCTAGTGGGAAGCTGGAAATATAAGCCTAGAACTAGAGGGGTCTAGGATGAAGATTCAGCATTAGGACTGCTGTAAATTTATAGGTGGTTGACCAAACTGTAGGGATAAATGGTGTTGCCTGTGGAGATACTGTGGATATAAAACTGGAAGAGTCAAGGGACAGAATAGGAGCCTAAGGAGATTAAGGCCCAGGTTAACAAACCAAGTTAAGGGTCAAGTTTGTGAGACCAGAAAATGATGGCCAAGTAGTGAAATGGGGAGCTATAAAATAGGGAGAAGTAAGATGGGAATGCCTTTAGTTCTATCCAAACTGAGAATTAAAAAAAGAAATAAGGGTTCTAGCCAAAAAGAAGGTAAACAGACACACTTGCATACACACACATGCATACACATATCAAATTTGTAATTCTCCTATGAAAAAAATTGAAAAAGTATAAATTCAACACTTAATGTATAATTTTCTACTCAGAATTTAAACTGATAGGTGTTCAACAGTATACTAAATAATGCAATTTAGTTTGAGTAGAAAGCTGTATGTTCTTACATGATAAATCTGTATTTAGGGATTATCTACTCATATAGCATTGTTTTTAGCATCAACCTAAAGAAACAAAAAAAGAGGGAAATGAGAAAGAAAAGGAAGAGAAGGAGAAAGGGAAAGAGGAAGGGAGGGAGGAAGAAGGGAGGAAGGAATTTTTTTTTAAGCAGTAAAAGCACATGGTTTAATTTTTAAAACTCAAGGATAAGAAATTTCCAATGAGCATTCTTTCCAAATTCTACTCAAAGTCTTAAAGTTCTTTATTTTGGAGTATATTAATGATTCAATTTACTAACATCCAACTTACCTCAGGTACATGGCAGAAGGGGATCCTTTTCCTACATATTAAAGAGCCATTATGACCTCAGTCAAGGAGAAAAGTTTAGTGGTGAATGAAGAACTTCATTTTGTTCAAGAGGCTTCTTGGAAAATGCATTTTAATTAAGTCCACCTTAGTACTTCCTTTCCCCCATTTCATTAATAAAAATTTAAATTAATAAGTATGGTTTTTCCTCTGTGTGGGGTGGTGAACATAAATCTATCTCAAGTTGAATCTGGTCAGAGATTCTCCCATACAAGAGAAATTCTGAAAATGGGTACATGTTTCTGGAGTGGGATTTAGATCTCATATTATAAGATGATATGCCACATGCTGACTCAAGGAAATAGTTTTATTGTGAAAAAGAAATTAGCTAAAATTATAAAAAGTTGTCCCATTGTCTTTGAAGGTCTCTCAACAGATTAGCTTGAAACACAAATTCTAATTCTTTACCAGATTTTTGCTAAAATTTGCATAGCTTACCTAGAGTAGAGATAAGTATATTATAATTTAAAATCTCCTTACATTATTGAAACTTCATAAATGAATGACTCCTGGATTTTAGTTTTTCTAGGAAGTCCAGTTCCCAAAATGTTACACTTTTTGTCCATAAGTTTACTTTATGTTTAATCACACTTTGAATTTTATAAACATTCTAGGTATATTATCTTGTTAGAAATTTTTATGTCTATAAGGATTCCTCTATTTCTAAAAAATACCATACCCTGTATCCCATACCCCACACCCACTTTCCTCCCTCCATGAGCAATTGCCCCATTGTACATAAGGTGCATATTTTTAACTATTTCTAGACAATGCATTGCATTGTGCTGTAAGCATGTATTTGTAATTTATGTAGCTTATACACCCACATATGCACACATAGTTTTTTTTCTCTCAGCAGTATGTTTTTAAGATCCATCCACATTGCTATGAGTACATCAATCAATTGATTTTAAATGCTGCCCGGTACTCTACAACGTGCTTCCAGACATTTTACACATTCACTTTCCCAGAAATAGATATCTAGGTTGTCTGCAATTCTTTGCCCCTTGAATAATTTCTTTGGGAAATGAATTCAGGAGTAAAATATCTGTGTGCTCCGTGTCTATGTCATTTGCTCATGAAATGCAAGAATTTCCGCCATTTAGAAGAGTCCTCTGTTGCAGGACCTTTCAGTTACACACTCCTTCTTCAGTTTAGTCCATATACTTTTTGTTCCTTAAGGATTCACATATTCTAGTTCAACAATAATGTCACTTCCTATTTTCCAGTGTAGCAATGGATATTTTTTATTGAACTTTATATGAGGAAGAAAGTGCCTCTGTTCAGTCAACGCTCATGAACTAGAAACTACAACTGTAAGAGAGACTTGAGTACATGCATAGGTTAAGAGGAAATGTAAAATAAGGAGTAAGGTTTGAATATATTGGGAAGAAAGAGATAATCAATGGAATAAGGGTCATAAGCCCTTGAAAGGAAGTGAGGTTAATAGAACAGGGACCTATAGATATACACTTTAGAACAGAGAAAGGACACCTAATTCTCAGCAAGTAAGCAGGGAATACTGGTCATGTAAATACATATATTGGGGAGAGATAAGGGAAGAAAAATGATAGACTTTATTTTCCCTTCAAAAAAAGCAGTGAGGTAGTCAAGAAGGGTGGTAGTAAAGTACTTAGTTAGATTAAGACTTATAGGAATTATATAGAGAAATGATCAAATCAGAGTCAAAGAATTGATGAAAAGCATAGATGAAGCCAATGAGATCTGAGTCCATGTATTTGTT
>PITA01004205.1:108958-126947 GCA_004023965.1 Spilogale gracilis
AATAGTTTCAAAAATGGCTTACCAGCACATAAGATGCCTTTGTAGGAATTAGAAAAAAACATCCCTTCCAGAAAGAAGTCAAATTGCTCAATGGCAAGCCCTCTGGGTTGAATTAGAAGATAAGTCCTCCTCTGCATGGTAAAATGAGGAATTGAGGCTTCTTTCTCCTGGTTGATCAACTTCAGGGCATCAGCTCTGCAAGTCAGCTCTGCAGGTGAAATTTCTGCCTC
Organism: Spilogale gracilis; assembly: GCA_004023965.1. NCBI lineage: Eukaryota > Metazoa > Chordata > Mammalia > Carnivora > Mephitidae > Spilogale > Spilogale gracilis. Next base: position 109,189 of record PITA01004205.1, read on the forward strand.
AATTTTTGCCCGGATTGCCATGCACCCTAGCACGGGGCCGCAGCCGCACAGTCTGGTCTAGATTAACACAAAGAGTGGCTCTAGACAGGGTCCTAATATATGAAAACTAGAGAATGGTTGTTTCTGAGCATAGGGCAAATTATTAGAATTAAAACCAGAGAGAATTAGCTCCAAGTGACCAGAAACTACAGCATCATTCTTTTATCAAAAACTATTGGCGCCTGGGTGGCTCAGTTGGTTGAGTGACTGCCTTCGGCTCAGGTCATGATCCCGGAGACCTGGGATCGAGTCCCGCATCGAGCTCCCTGCTCCGCGGGAAGCCTGATTCTCTCTCTCTCACTCCCGCTGCTTGTGTTCCCTCTCTGGCTATGTTTCTCTCTGTCAATAAATAAAATCTTTAAAAAAAAAAAAAAAAAAAAAACTACTTACTGACTACCTACTATGCACCAGACATAATTCTTACCTCTGGGAACATAAGTGTAAACAAAAGAGTCAAGACCCCGTCCTCATGGAGCTGATATTCTAGGGAAAGGAAGACAGCAGTACTATTTGGTTGACACTCCCGTTAAAGAGCCACTCCTGCCCCCTGCCTCCAAAAATGAAGAAAGAATCACTGGTCATTTTGAAGGGTGCTCATCCCAAACTTCTAACTAAAGAGATAAAATCAAACATGCAGCCTGCTTTTTTTTTTTTTTTGATTGTGTGTCTTTTTTTTTTTTATGTTAAATTTATTTTATTTTTTCAGTGTTCCAAGATTCATTGCCCACTCCCCACACCCAGTGCTCTATGCAATTGCTGCCCTCAGTACCCACCATCAGGCTCTCCCACCCCCTACCCTGATCCCTCCAAGTCCCTCAGTTTGTTTCTGTATCCAAAGTCTTTTATGTTTCATTTCTCTCCCTGAATTACCCTACTTCCCATTTCTTTTCCTTCTCCTACTGTCCTCTATATTACCCCTTATGCACCACAAGTAAGTGAAACCATCTGATACTTGACTTTTTCTACTTGGCTTATTTCACTCAGAATAATCTCTTCCAATCCAGTACATGTTGCTACAAAAGTTGGATATTCATCCTTTCTGATGGAGGCATAGTATTCCATTGTATATATGCACCACATCTTCTTTATCCATTCATCTGTTGAAGGGCACCTTGGCTCTTTCCACAGTTTGGCGATTGTGGCCATTGCTGCTATGAACATTGGGGTACATATGGGCCTTCATTCACTACATCTGTATCTTTGGGGTAAATGCCCAGTAGTGCAATTGCAGGGTCATAGGGTAGCTCTATTTTTAATTTTTTAAGGAATCTCTACACTGTTTTCCAAAGCGGCTGCACCAACTTGCACTCCCACCAACAGTGTAAGAGGGCTCCCCTTTCTCCACAGCCTCTCCAACACTTGGTGTTTCCTGTCTTGTTAATTTTGGCCATTCTGACTGGTATAAGGTGGTATCTCAGTGTGGTTTTGATTTGAATTTCCCTGATAACTAGTGACGCGGAACATTTTTTCATGTGTCTGTTAGCCGTTTGTATATATTCTATGGAGAAGTGCCTCTTCATGTCTCTTGCCCATTTTTGATGTGTTCATCTTCTTTTTGGATGTTGAGTTTGAGTAGTTCTTTATAGATTTTAGATACCAGCCCTTTGTCTGTAGTGTCATTTGCAAATATCCTCTCCCATTCTGTGGATTGCCTCTTTGTTTTGTTGACTGTTTCCTTTGCTGTACAGAAGCTTTTTATTTTGATGAAGTCCCAGAAGTTCATTTTTGCTTTTGTCTCCTTTGCCTTTGGAGACGTGTCTTGAAAGAAGTTGCTGTGGCCAATGTCAGAGAGGTTCTGACATTGTTCTTTTCCTATTTCCCATTGTTCTTTGCCTATGTTCTTTTCCAGGATTTTGATGGATTCCTGCCTCACATTGAGGCCTTTCATCCATTTTGAGTTTGCCTTTGTGTGTGGCGTAAGAGAATGGTCTAGTTTCAATCTTCTATATGTAGCTGTCCAATTTTCCCAGCACCATTTATTGAAGAGATGGTCTTTTTTCCACTGGATATTTTTTCCTGCTTTGTCAAAGATGATTTGCCCATAGATTTGTTGGGTCCATATCTGGACTCTCTACTCTGTTCCATTGGTCTAGTTCTCTGTTTTTGTGCCAGTACCATGCTGTCTTGGTGATCACAGCTTTGTAATAAAGCCTGAAATCAGGTAACATGATGCCCCCAGCTTTGTTTTTCTTCTTCAGCAATTCCTAGGGATTCGGGGTCTTTTTTGGTTCCATATAAATTTTAGGATTGTTTGTTCCAACACTTTGAAGAATGTTGGTGGAATTTTGATCAGGATGGCATTGAAAGTATAGATTTCTCTGGGCAGTACAGACATTTTAACAATGTTTATTCTTCCAATCCATGAGCATGGAATGCTCTTCCATCTTTTTGTGTCTTCTTCACTTTCTTTCATGAGTGTTCTGTAGTTCCTTGAGTACAGATCCTTAACTAGTTTGGTTAGGTTTATTCCTAAGTATCTTATGGTTTTTGGTGCTATAGTAAGTGGAATCGATTCTCTGATTTCCCTTTCTATATTTTCATTGTTAAGGCATAAGAATGCAACTGATTTCTGTGCGTTGATTTTGTTTCCTGCCACATTACCAAATTGTTGTATGAGTTTAGTAATTTGGGGGTAGAGTCTTTTGGGTTTTCCACATAGAGCATCATGTCATCAGGCAGCCTGCTTTAAAGAAAAAAAATTTCAGTGAAATTTAATTCACATATCATAAAATTCATTTATTTAAAGTATATAATTCAATAGTTTTTTAGTACATTCACAAAGTTGTGTCGATACCACCACTACCTAATATTTTTATCATTCAAAAGAGTAACCCAAACCTATTAGCAGCCCTTTTAACAATTCCTGACCTACTCACTCCAGCCCCAGGATAATACTTTCTGTCTCAATGGGTTGCCTCTTGGGGCTATTTCATAGGAACATCTTTTGTGACTGACGTCTTTCACTTAGTATAAAGTCTTCAAGGCTTGTTCATTTAAAGGATGAATCAGCAGTTTGTTCTGTTTCATTGCCAGATACTTCCTTTTACAGATATACTACATACTATTTATCCATTCATCAACTGATGGACATTTGGGTTGTTTCCATTTCTTGGCTATTTGGGGCATTATTGGTATAAACATCGCAAACAATTTTGGGGTAGATTTTTGTTTTCAGTTCCTGGTATATACCTAGGAGTGGAATTTCTAGGTCATATAGGAACTCTGTGTTTAACATTTTAAAAAACCTCTTAACTCTTTCAAAGGGGCTGCACAATTTTACATTTCCATCAGCAACGTTTGTAGGTTCTAATTTCTTCACATCCTCACCAACACTTAATACCTGGATTTTTTAATTGTAACCATCCAAGGGGGTGTGAAGTGGTATCTCATTGTGGTTTCAATTGGCATTTACCTAATGACTAATGAGGCTGACCATCTTTTTACATGCTTACTGGCCATTTGTGCATCTTCTGTAGGAGATTGTCAATTCTAATCCTTTCCCATTATTTTAAATTGAGATATAACTGAAATAAAACATTGTATTAGTTTTAGGTGAGCAACATAATGCTTTGGTATATGTATATATGGGTGAAATGATTGCCACAATAAGTGTAGTTAACATCCATTTTCACATATAATTATAAATTTATGTATGCATGTGATGAAAACTTTTAAGATCTACTCTGTTAGGAATTTTCAAATACATAATACAGTATTGTTAACTGTGGTCACTATGTAATACATTACATCACCAAAACTTATTTATCTTATAACTGGAGGTTTGTAACTTTTGATGACTTTCACCCATTTTGCACAAGCCCCAGCCCCTACCTTTGGCAACTCCCATTCTGTTCTTTGTATCTATGAAGGTTTTTTTCTTTTGTCTCTTTGTTTTAAATTCTGCAAATAAATGATATCATATAGTATTCACCTTTCTCTTTTTGACTTACTTCACTTAGCATAATGTCCGTAAGGTCCATCCATGTTGTTACAAATGGCAGGATTTCCTTTCTTTTTTATGGGTGAATAATATTTCTCTCTCTGTGTGTGTGTGTGTGTGTGTGCGTGTGTGTGTGTGTGTGTGATTTTTGTTATCCATTCATCTTTCAGTGGGCATTTAGATCATTTTCATATCTTGGCTATTATAAATATTTCTGCAATGAAAATGGGGTACAGATATTTTTACAAGATAGTGACTTCATATCTTTCAGATAAATACCCAGCACTGAAATTGCCAGATCACATGGTAGTTCTATTTTCAATTTTTAAATTCAAGTATAATTAATTATATATGTATATAATACAGACATAGATATATAGATATATATGTTGCATATATATCTATATGTCCCTGTCCTATTATAATTATATATATAAAGTATAATATATATAGTGTTATATTAATTTCAGGTGTACAATATAGTGATTCAGCAATTTCATACATTTTCCAGTGCTTATCAAGATAAATGTATTTTTTAAAAGATTTAAAGGGCCAAATGATCTACCTACTTTTTTCAGTAAACATATAGCATTTTAAAAGGGGGGAAAACTGCAAGTTTTTATAAGACTTAAGACATAAAGCAATCAGATGTAGTAAACAGACCTTATTTGAATACTGCTTCAAACTAACCAACTACAAAAAGACATTTTTAAGACAATCAGTGAATTTTAGTATGAATTAGATATTAGATAAGATTAAGAAACCATTGTTAATTTTATTGGGTTTCATGATGATATCATTTAAAAAAAAAACTCTTAGCTATTAGAACACACACTGAAAAATTTAAAGGTGAATTGTATGTTGCATGGACCAGAAAAAAATAAACAATAAGGAGGGTAATTGATGAAAAACAAGGTTGCGAAGTATAATCATTGAGGCTGGGTGATGGCTCTGTGAGATGAATCATATTTTTTTTCCTACATATTTGAAATTTTCCATGATAAAATGTTAAATGTAAAACTTTCAATAGTATCTCATCCTACTCAGGTTAATCCAAAGTCCTAACAAAGCCCTGTATGATCTGGCTTCCTTTTCTCACTCTCTACTCTAGCCACAACCTCTTCCTTGAGCAGCTTCAGACAATATCCTGCTGCCATTCCTTATACTGGGCACTTTCTCTTCCTAGATATTTACAAGGTTCTCTTCTTCACTTTCTTGGGGCCTTTGATCAAATGTCCTATTTGTAAGGGGGACTTTTGTGAATGTCCTTTTTCACATTTCCATCCATACACATACCCTATTTCCCTCTATACTTAATTGTTCTCTTTAGCTTGGTCACTTTTACAGTATAAATTTCCCTTATGGATTTTGCTTATTATTGTTTTCTCCCTTCTTAACACAAACCCCCAGCTGAGCAGGGTACTTCATCTGCTTTCTTCCCTGCTGTGTCCCTAACACTGAGAACTATGCCCAGTGTATACCAATGTTCAGTGAAACTTTCTTGAATAAATTAACTGATAAAACACCAAACGTAAAGGAATTCAACAAACATTAGTCATCTCTGCTATTCATAGTTAGCCTTTTGATGCAAATAATTTAACAATTTAGGCAAGACTTGGTAGTCATTCATTTGTTCCTATCATGTGTTGGGACAGTTGTTAAACACTGAGTATAAAAAATAAGCATGGTCCGGCTTGAAAGTATATACCTACACACACACACACACATACACACACACACACACACACTTTTTATATATGTTTGTAACAATGGAATATGTTTGCAAACCAACTTAGTCTTCAACATTGTGTGTGAGGACCCTGTGGGGTACCTGTGCTGATATTATATGCACTTTACAAAAGAATAAACTGAGGACCATAGAAATTGTAAGCACCACATCTTATAGAAGATTCTTGGTTGCAGGGGGCTTCTGATGATGAGGCTTCTTCCAAGGAGGGATCTCTGCAGTTAGGGATATGACCACCACGAGATCAGTCTGCGGGAAACTTCAACCACAGCTTCCAAAGACGGAGTATGATGTTGACACAACCGTTGAAGAGCGGCATTGCTAACAACCCACTACCCCGCCCTCATCGTGGGAACTTGCTGGCTTTGTGAAACTGCAGGGATCTCATTACGTTGTGGGGGGTCCACGCGGGGCTCCACGTGCAGCGACCCCCGACGCCGCGCTCTCAGCCGCAACCGCAGAGGTGGAATCACGAGAGGGAGGATGAGGGCCTCAACTGAGGAAGTAGGGCCCGTCCAGATGTCGAAGCTGCAAGGTCCTGTACCAAGGGCACCGTCCGTCCAGATGTCGGAGCGACAAGGCCCTGAACCAAGGACACCACATAGGAGAAAACGAACCTATAAGACTGCAGGTGCGTGTAGAGAGCCTTAGCCGGTTGTCACTGTTGCTAGAAATAAAACTACCCCAAGTAGCAGGTATTCCCAATGACCCCCTAGTCAGAGAGCTTCCCAAACACAGTAAGGAAGAACCCCAATTAATATAGTACTCCTTTCAATACCCCTTCTTCCATTGTGTGTTTCCAATAACTGACCTGTTTTACACACACAGCATCCTCTCAGATGAAGGTAGCTTGGCTAATTTACAGAAGGAGAACATAGAGTGTAGTGATTTGGGGATCCCAGGGTCATGGAGCAAGTAGTGGCAATAATGATTTCCAACTTTTGATCATATTCCTATATTCTTTGTGGTTTAGGAGATGTGCTTTAGATTTTGCAACACAAAATATATAAACATCATATTCTTGATGATAGGAATGATTGATTTCTAAGAACTGTGAGTTGGGAGTTTTTCTGTTTTTGTATCCTTTCCTATCTGGATTGGCAAGTATTACTTGGGAGAAACTTTAACCATGATTAAATAAGTAAATTCTTCCTTTGCTCACCTAGGGCAAGCCACAGAGAGTTCTCCATGTGAAAAGTGACTCTTCTGGGAATCACTTCCTGCAATTCGTATGCACTGCCCATAGAAATTCAGTCTGACCCTCAACATCAAAACCAGAGCTCATTGTACTTACCTAAGGTCCATATGTCCTGATCAGCCTGTTCTTTTTTCTTGGATTCACATGCTCTAGAGAATGACTATTTTAATTTTATCAACTCAATAAATGCAAGAGAATCTATGCTTTAAGGCTGACCTTCCCAAACATATGTTATATGACTGATGTAAACATCAGTATCCACTTATACATAATATGATTGTTTGGCTGATCAATAGATAGAGATTTAATTTTATTGTCATATTGAGTTAGCAAACAACTACCAAGTTCCAACAATTTAAAAATACTCTGCTAGAGTCAGACATTTTGACACTGTGAGGTCTTACAGCAGCAAAGGTGTATATGGGAAGGTACTTTAAAATCATGTGTTAAAGCCACATGATAATAATGTCAATGGTCAGGAATGGATGGCATATTTTGTGGGGAGAAGGAAGTTGAGGCAAGTCCTACCCAACTCTAATGTACCACGTAAAAGAACATGCACTGAGGCCTGAAGGCAACGAGGAACCAGTGAAATATTCTAACAGGTGATTTCCACATTTGATTCTCAGTTTAGAAATGTCATTGTGGTCATAGTATAGAGACTGGATTTAAGGATTTAAGTTCCTCAGCTGTGCCTATTGGATTGTGATTTTGTATTTTTTTATTCTTTAGCAACTTATGGTTAGGGGGGATTTCCAATTTTAACCATTAGATAATTAAAGGTCATGAAGCTACTACAGTTGCACTGAGGGCTCAAGAGAAGCACATGCTGGAGTTGTAAGGCAGATTCAGGCAGACAAAAACTCAGTCTCCCAGCCTGATAGAGCCATAAAGATGGCAGAAGGCACGATAGTACTTGATGGGTAGTTGTTTCTAGACACTTTCTGTGAGTTGGATTAATTTGGAGGCACGGTAGAATTGCTGCTGCAGTATCCTGAGAGTAAATTCATGCTGACCTGTACTAAACTCAAGAGGTGAGTGCCATATGTTTGAGCATCTCTTTTTTATTGGTTGTTAAGTTATGAAAGTTACCTTTTCAAAGTTAAATCCAAAAAAATTATATTCCCCAGCCTCCCTTGCAGTCAGAGGCTGGTTATGTGGTCTAGTCTGCAAATCACATACTCTTGCATTAAAGTGTGATTTGGAAGAGAACAACAAAATAGACCCTAAACTGAGCTTCAATTTTGCCTACACAGATGATGGCCCAGGGAGGCAGGAAGGTTTGACCATTTGTTCCGGAGTAGGAAGTAGCAAGGACACCTTCTCCTCAGTCTAGATCAGTGGTTTGCCTTTGGGCATTGGCCTACAAACTTAACCTTACCAGTGATTCTTTGAGCTCACTAATATCCTGTTTTGCTTAAACCAGCCAGATTAAATTCTGTTGTCTGCCTCTAAGAATCCTAAGGACTCTCAGAGTGTCTTTAAAGTTCATAAATATTGGATAAAATCTAATAAGACCATTAGAGTTTCTAAGAGGCCATTAGCTATATTCAAGATAGTATATCAATAGGATGATTTTAAATTATTTGAAAGAATTGTTTCGTTGTGAAAAATTAGAAAATGCAAGGATAAATTTCTCAGTAACTTTTAAGTGATGTACCCGACAAAATCATTATTTATTCTTTTGCATTTTGTTCTAAAATATATTCCATTTATTCTGTCTAATGTTTATGCTATATTTTAGGTTATATGACATCATCCTACATTGTGCTGAAAGAAGAAACCAGAATGTTGGGGGTAAGGACTAAGTGCTACTTAAGTGGATAAATTACCTTAATATTGCAAGTTCCAGATATCTTTTAAAAGAAGACAGTGACTCCTCTGTCTCAACATCTTAATGAAAGAGAATTGATGGAATGAGTTCCAGCACTCCCACACCTATGATTTTCTTTTGTCTATGTATTTTTATGACTTAAAGTAAATCTGAGACTGTGGGTCCTAAAGAAGATGATGAGGTCAGGGGTATATTCAAGAGAGAATCTAGATCACAGGGCTTTTTAGACATTGATCCTCTCACAGCATTGTGTTCTTTTTTTTAATTTATTTATTTTTATTGTTACTTAAATTTTTTTCCAGTGTTCCAAGATTCATTCCCCATTCCCCACACCCAGTGCTCTATGCAATAGGTGCCCTCAGTACCCACCACCAGGCTCTCCCATCCACCCACCCCCCTCCCTCCAAGTCCCTCAGTTTGTTTCTGTGTCCAAAGTCTCTCTTGTTTTGTTTCTCTCCCTGAATTACCCTACTTCCCATTTACTTTCCTTCTCCTACTGTCTTCCATATTACCCCTTATGCACAGCACATAAGTGAAACGATGTGATATTTGACTTTGTCTACTTGGCTTATCCCCTTCAACAAGTTAATATGACAATGATTTGCTTCTGTTAGCAATTTTGACTTTTGGCACCATGAGAGGATCACCTGCAACCACACCTGCTGAATCCTAAGATTCTGGTCCCAGTGGGCTTAGGCATTTTCCTAAACCAAGATTTATCTTACAGTCCTGGTTTTTAAGTCCTGACTTGAGAGTCCTGTGTTCTTAGCATACTTCTTGTACATTTATGTTGGGGAAGGTGATATTCTGGAGCACTATTCCTACTCCGCCACCTCAACCAAACCTAGCATGCTACATCTTTCTCTATCATATAGTGGACTCTCAAGTCAGATTAAAACCCAGGACTATAAGATAAATCTTGGTTTAGGAAAATGCCTAAGCCCACTGGGACCAGAATCTTAGGATTCAGCAGGTGTGGTTGCAGGTGATCCTCTCATGGTGCCAAAAGTCAAAATTGCTAACAGAAGCAAATCATTGTCACATTAACTTGTTGAAGGGGATAGAGATGGTAGAAATGTATCAGAGAAAAGAACTGGCACTGAGAGTATAGACAAGAGGAAGAGGCAGAAGGGCCTGCAGAGACTATTGCTCTTCTCTCAGAACTAGAGAGTGCTAAGTATACTTGTCCGTCAATAACTCTCTAGACACCTTCATTTACTTGAAAGCAACCACACCTCTACACAGCCTGGAAATCCTCATGAATGACCCCGTATGAGGTACATGTAGAGATTCCAAGCACTTCTATAGCTGCTACCTTCCTCCATTACCTTGGCTTCTCTCCAGTTTTTGGTAATTTTTAGGGCTAAACAAATGTAGTGGAAGAGACCCCTATGATTCATGGACCGTACTCTGCCCATGTCCTTTCTATCACCCAATTTATAATTCTGTTGAAATTTTATACATCTGGGTAATTGATTATGATATTTTTTTCTTACAGGCTGCCCAAATAATGGTTGGTCTGATCCACTGTGTTCTGGGATATTTCTGGATATACTTATATATCAGAGAATTTGATTCAGTTCCAATAAATTACCTGCCTGTAACCTTGATGTCAGGATACCCATTTGGGGCATTCTTGTTTGTGAGTAAATTATCTCACTGATGATACATTTATTCAATGTATTTGTGCCAGTTTCTGTGGCCAGGCAATAATGTGGAGATACCATCTGTGAAAACATATAATTCTTGCTGTCAAGAAATTTATTCTCATATCTACTAAAGCTATTTTAAGATGCTAAATTTATTTATAAAAATTTTCCATACAAAAATTCTATTTAGTTGAATGAATGTTAGGGACAAGGAATGATAAGTTTCTCAAAGGGCATTTTGATAAGTAGTAAATGTTTACTTAAAAGATTCATGTTTTCCAATAATATAGGCAAGCTGAGAGCTAGTACTTAATGGTTGGGGCAATAGAAAGGACTTTGAAAAGTAGTTTGGCAAAAAAGGAAAGAAAGAGCAGGGGCCTCTTGACCCAAGAGGAATTTGGAAGAGAATTCAACAAGGATTTCTAAGGGATATATGTTATCTTATAGCATAGAGTAAAATATTCCACTTCCTTCCATTTTCCCACAAACTTCTCAGGAATATCTGCCTATCTCACAAAAATATTTTTCATTCACTTGACAAATAGTCACTACCTAATGGAGGCCACCCTCTGTTCTAAGTGTTTCAGTTACAGTGGTGAACAAAAGAGACCAAGATACCTACCCTTGTAAAGTTTGCCTTCTAGCAAAAGATAATGTATTAAAAGATAAAAAGGACCATGGAGAAAATAATGTAGAGGAGGATAAAAAGGTATACATGGCAATTTTTATAGGATATTCAAGCTTCATTGAGAAAAGACATTTGAACAAAGACTTGAAGGAGTTGAAGTGATAAGCCACAAGGGATATCTGAAGAAAGAGTGTACAAGGACAGCAGACCCTAGGCTGAGAGCAAACATGGACCATTTACTGAAGAAATGACTAGTTTGGATGGAGTAAATTGGGCTAAGAGAAATTGGTAGGAAAAGAGATCAGTTATATGATAGGAAGTATGTTAATCTAAGGACTTGTAGTCATTAGATGTAATATTACTCCAAATAACACTGAGAGCCATTTGCAAGATGTTGAACAGAGAAATGACATGATCTAACTTAAGTATTAAAGAACCATTAAACTATTGTAAAGGATCAAAAGTTCAAGCAAGAAGCCTTTTAAAAGATTTGATTATAGTTATGTAGGTGAGAGAGTATAGTGGTTCAAACCAGAGAAATAGTGAAAGGAAAAGTTAATTCTGGATAAATTTTTATATAAGAGCCCCAGAGATTTCCTGATGGCTTGGATAAGGGATGTGGGTGGGTGGAGGTGGGGTGAATAAGGAGTCTTTAAATTAAAATAATGGATTTATCATTGACTGAGATGGGTAAGGCTCAGAGTTTAAAGAGGATGGAATTTCAGGTGTCCAGTTTGGGGCATGCTGGGTTTTAAATCCCTTTTAGACATCAGAGATGTCTAAAATTGCCATTGACTTTTGCAACATTGAGGTCATGAGTGATCTTGACAGGAAGAGTTGCATGGTCAGGTGGAGCTAAAAACCTGATTGAAATTATTTTTTAAAAGAATCAGAAGACAGAGCAAGTTTAGAGAACTCTTTCATTGTGTTTTCCTGCAATAAAAGAAAAATAATGTGGTGTTCACTAATGGAGCAAGTGCAGTATATGTTTTCATTCTGATACAGTGATTAAATGAGTCTGTCCTCAGAGTTATGGTGATAATTCAGTAGGAGGTTGAGAGCATTGGTGACCCAATGTGACTTATTTTGCTTAGCATTATACCCTCTAGATCCATCCATGTTGTTGCAAATGGAAAGATTTAATTTTTTGAATGGCTGAGTAATATCCCATTGTATGTTGTCTATCACTTCTTTACTCCATTCATCTATGGTTGAACACTTGGGTTGCTTCCATGTCTTGGCTACTGTGAATAATGCTGCAATAAACATAGGGGTGCCCAGATCTTTTCAAATTCTTTGGGTTGATACCCAGTGGTGGAATTATAGGATCATATGCTAATTCTGTTTTTAATTTTTTGAGGCACCTATGTACTGCATTCCACAGTGGCTGCACCACCTTGCATTCCCATCACCAATGCACAAGGGTTCCTTTTTGTCCACATCCTTACCAACACTTATTGTTTCTTGTGTTTTTGACTTTAGTCATTCCAGCAGGTATAAAGTGATATCTCATTTTGATTTGGATTTGCATTTCCCTAATGAGTGATATTGAGCATCATTTCATGTCTGTTGGCTATTTGTATTTCTTCTTTGGGACAATGTCTTTTCAGGTCTTCTGCCCACTTTTAATTGGATTACTTGTTTTGTGGTATTGAGTTTTATAAGTTCTTTATGTATTTTAGATTATTAGCTCCTTATTGGATATATCATTTGCAAATATCTTCTCCCATTCAGTAGGCTCTCCCTTTGTTTTATTGATGGTTTCTTTCACTGTGCAAAAGACTTTCAGAAACAACTGTCTTTCCAACCAATGCCAGAAAATAATAAAATATTCAGGTAAGGTTATTTTTGGGTGTAATTTTTACAGTTCAGAAATTAAACTTCAGGGGCACCTGGGTGGCTCAGTGGTTAAGCCTCTGCCTTCAGCTCAGGTCATGATCTCAGGGTCCTGGGATCTAGGCCCACGTCGGGCTCTCTGCTCAGCAGGGAGCCTGCTTCCTCCTCTCTCTCTGCCTGCCTCTCTGCCTACCTGTGATCTCTCTGTCAAATAAATAAAATCTTTTAAAAAAAAGAAATTAAACTTCATATTAAAAGCTTTTTAAATAATATTTTTTCTGTTAATAAAATAGCTTTCTATAGCATTCTATTAAACATTCATGTGAGTGGACTTATTATAACAGTGTATTTTCTAGTAATAAAATCTCATGCTCTCAACAAGAAGCTTATTTTTTTAACATTCCAAGCCTTTTATTATGGAAAATTTCAAACATTGAAAAGAATAGTATATTAACTCCTTGGTACCTAGTTTAGAGAATTATGAGCTCATATTTACTCTCGCTTCACCCATCCTTCCATTCACTTTCCCTATTTTACTGAGATTATTTTAAAGCAATTCCTACACATCACATAATTTTATGTGTAAATATTTCAGCGTGCATCTCTAAAAGACAAGGACCCTTAAAAATACAGATAATTTACAATGACCTGGATGGAACTAGAGTATATTATACTAAGTGAAATAAGTCAGTCAGAGAAAGACTAATGCCATATGACTTCATTCATCCATGGAATTTAAGAAACAAAATAGAGAAGCATAGGGGAAGGGAAGGAAAAATAAAATAAGATGAAAACAAGGAGGGAAGCAAACCATAAGAGACTCTTAACTATAGGGAACAAACTGAGGGTTGCTGGAGGGGAGGGGAGTGGAAGGATAGGGTGATGAGCATTAGGGAGAGCACTTGATATAATGAGTACTGGGCATTATATGCAACTGATGAACCACTGAACTCTCCCTCTGAAACTAATAATACAGTATATGTTACCTTAATTGAATTTAAATTAAAAAATTTTAAAAATCAACAAGAAGTTCTTAAATGAAACCAGTAAAATTGTATGAATCCTCTATGACATAAATCACATTAAAAAACATTCCTTTATTCCATCCTAAATACAAGTATAACATTAATCCAAGTCTTTGTTATTCCTGGGCCCCTTGCACCATACCTGAGTGTTCGGGAACTGGTCATGCCAGAAAGACCAACCACAGATACATTATGAAACCCCATAATGAAACTGCAGAAACTGAGACTCAACTAGGTTTCCTGGTTGATGATATACACTGATGTGCCAGGAGGGTGATGCACGCCAAGAATATGGAAGCTTCATGCTTCAGACCATTCTAGACCTCACCTTCTGCATCTCTTCATTTGACTGACCCTGATGTGTATCTTTTCTGATAGCACTGTAATTGTAAGTGTAGCACTTTCCTGGGTTCTATAAGTCACTCTAGCAAATTATCAAACCTGAGGTGGATGATGGGAAATCTTGTATTTGTAGTCAGTTGGTCAGAAGTCCAGGTGGTCTGGCAATCCCCAAGCTTATGGCTGGTATCTGAAATGAATGCAGTCTTATTGGGAACTGTGCCTTTACCCTGTGAAGTCTGAGCTAACTCTGGGTAGTTGGCATTAAAACTGCATTACGCTGATAAAGCAGAGACCACCAGGACACCGCCAGGGAAGTGAAGGAGCTGGAGGCACAGGAATTTTAGAAATTCAGGTATTTCACCTCACGCCTCATCAAACATATTTAAATGGTATCATATCCCCGTATTAAATATCATTTTGCCTTGAAAAATTAAAAGGCTTCTTATGATTCTGTTTTTAGAAAATTATCTACAAATAACTCATTTAATTTGTTATTAGATATAGCTTCTCAGCAATCATTGTGGATACTTGGGAAATCCGAAAAAGTGAAATATATCTAACTTATAAATTATTTTCAAATGTAATAAAGTTGTTATGGACTCCAAATTTAACAGTTAATGAAGTTGACATGATGTTACATTTTATAGACCTTTCATTAAATGTGTTATGAATTTAATTAATTAATTACAAGTTAGAGGAATTTCTTGGGTGATAACAAAGATATTTACAGTGCCTCTCTTTGTTCTCAGTTTATCATATCAGGATGTTTTGCAATAGAAGCAGAGAAGACGCGTTCCCCAAAATTGGTAAGAATAATTAAGCAATTTTAAGGATGAAAATTTAATTTGTCAAAAACAAGGATACCAGTAAGGAGGGGATATCACTGCCTCTTAGAGAGTAGACATTTATTCAAAATACTAAAATGTAAAATACTGCTTTATAATACTTCATAATTTTTTAAATGGATGGACCCCAATAAAATTATTTCTTAATTTCATAAAACATTAAAATAACACAGAATGCATGAAGGAAACCAGGAAATCAGAAGTGGATATTTAAATAGGCTATGTCCTTTATTTCAAATTAAATATCAAATATGATAGAAAACTTGTAAATGGATACCTTAAAGCAATGTGAAAGAAAAAAATGTGATTAGAACAATAAGTAAAGATTTTTTCAATGGCTTCTATGTACCAGATGCCTCATTCAGAGTTTTTGTCTATTACCTCACAACAAACCCTATCAGGGTGGATAATATTATATACCAAGTGTATGAACAACTATCTGTGAAGATAATTGACTTTCTCTGCTTGACTTATTTCACTTAGCACAATCTCCTCCAGTTCTATCCATGTTGATGCAAAAGTTGTGTATTCATCCTTTCTGATGACTGAACAATACTCCATTGTATATATGGACCATGTCTTCTTCATCTGTTCATCTGTTGAAAGACATTTCAGCTCTTTCCACAGTTTGGCTATTGTGAACATTTGTTGCTATGAACATTCTTTTCTCACTTATTTGTGGAACATAAGGAATAGCATGGAAAACGTTAGGAAAAGGAAGGAGAAAATGGAGAGGGGCAGGAATCAGAGGGGGCGGTGAATGAGAGACTATGGACTCTCAGAAACAAACAGGGTTTTAGAGGGGAGGAGGGTGGCAGATGGGTTAGCCTGGTGATGGGTATTAAGGAGGACACCATTGTATGGAGCACTGGTTGTTATATGCAAACAATGAATCATGGGATACTACATCAAAAACTAATGGTATACTGTATGGTGACTAATATAACATAATAAAAAAACTATCCTTAAAAATCTAGATTTATTTTTTAACATTTTTTATTTAAATTCAATTAAGTTAACATATACTGTATTATTAGTTTCGGAGGGAGAGTTCAGTCATTCATCAGTTGCATATAACGCCCAGTGCTCATTACATCAAGTGCTTTCCTTAATGCCCATCACCCAATTACCCTATCCTTCCAACCCCTTTCCCTCTAGCAACCCTCAGTTTTTTCCCTATATTTAAGAGTCTCTTATGGTTTGCTTCCTTCTCTGTTTTCATCTTACTTTATTTTTCCTTCCCTTCACCTATGTTTCTCTATTTTGTTTCATAAATTCCGTGTATGAATGAAACCATATGGTGTTTGTCTTTCTCTGAATTATTTCACTTAACATAAGACCCTCTAGTTCCGGGACGCCTAGGTGGCTCAGTTGGTTAAGCGACTGCCTTCGGCTCAGGTCATGATCCCGGAGACCTGGGATCGAGTCCCACATCAGGCTCCCTGCTCTGCGGGAGGCCTGCTTCTCCCTCTCTCACTCCCCTTGCTTGTGTTCCCT
Source organism: Spilogale gracilis (assembly GCA_004023965.1). Lineage (NCBI taxonomy): Eukaryota > Metazoa > Chordata > Mammalia > Carnivora > Mephitidae > Spilogale > Spilogale gracilis. Next base: position 125,769 of record PITA01004205.1, read on the forward strand.
CTCTGGCTGTGTTTCTCTCTGTCAAATAAATAATAAAAAATCTTTTAAAAAAAAAAAAAAGACCCTCTAGTTCCATCCACATTGTTGCAAATGGCAAGATTTCATTCTTTTTGATGGTTGAGTAACATTCCATTGTATGTATGTGTGTGTCTATATCTGTATCTGTATCTATATATATCTATATCTATGTCTAGATAGAATGTATCATCTTCCTTATCCATTCATCTGTTGTGGGACATCGGGGCTCCTTCTATATTTTGGCTACTCTGGACATTGCTGCTATAAACATTGGGGTGCGTGTGCCCCTTCAAATCACTGTTTGTATCCTTTGGATAAATACCTAGTAGCACAAGCGCTGAGCCATAGGGTAGTTCTATTTTTAACTTTTTGAGGAACCTCCGGTATGGAGGTTTTCCACAGTGGCTACACCTCTTACAGCAGTGTAAGAGGGTTCCCCTTTCTCCTCAACCTCAGCAACATTTGTTGTTTCCTGACTTTTTAATTTTAGCCATTCTCACTGTGGTTTTGATTTGTATTTCTCTGATGCCAAGTGATGTTGAGCAATTTTTCATGTGTCTGTTGGGCATTTGGATGTCTTCTTTGCAGAAATATATGCTCATGTCTTCTGCCTGTTTCTTGATTGGATTATTTGATTTTTGGGGGGGTGTTGAGTTTGAGAAGTTCTTTATATATACTTTGGAAACTAGCCCTTTATCTGATATATCATTTGCAAATATCTTCTACCATTCAGTAGGTTGCCTTTTAGTTTTGTTGATTGGTTTTTTTGCTGTGCAAAAGCTTTTTATCCTGATGAAGTCCCAATACTTCATTTTTACTTTTATTTCCCTTGCCCTTGGAGAGGTGCCTAGCAAGAAGTTGCGTGGTCAAGGTCAAAGAAGTTGCTGCCTGTGTTCTCCTCCAGGATTTTGATGGATTCTTGTCATTTTGAGTTTATTTTTGTGTATGGTGTAAGAAAGTGGCCCTGTTTCATTCTTCTGCATGTGACTGTCCAATTTTCCCAACATTGTTTCTTAAGAGACTGTCTTTTTCCCATTGTATATTCTTTCTTGTTTTGTCAAAGATTAGTAGACCATAGAGTTACGGTCCTTTTCTGTTTTCTCTATTCTGTTCCATTGGTCTATGTGTTTGTTTGGTTTTTTTTTGTTTTTTTTTTTTTTT